>QVTF01006995.1:0-26576 GCA_003573665.1 Oxygymnocypris stewartii | reverse complement strand
AATTTCACTTGAAACGTATGTCGTATATTTCAATTTCTGCTGATTACATATTCGAAATGAAGTCACAAATGTATTACTGTCCAAAAAATGTACTGTAAATGTAACACTGACACACCACAGTTAAATAAAGTTAATTTGACATTATTACAAAGTGAATTTTTAAAGTGCTACTTCACTGTTTATTTATTTATTTATTTTTACTCTCTTTAAGTATCCTCAATTTATTTAATTAATATTATAGTATCTGCAAATACACCTTTTAACATGAAAAAACACACTACAAGTGCACATTCAATATGACTATAAACACTTTTTCACAAGAGATACTATGGTAGGTATATAATATGGTAACAATTAAGTGCCATTATATTATTTTACCATGGAATAAAATTTAATACAATCAGTGTAACATGGTACTGTAGTTATTTGGTGTATCATTGTTTGTTGTTGCTATTGGGATTAATTGGATTAATGATATGATATATGATTCCAGGACTATCTCTATAAACTTAAGAAGCATCCTGTGAGTTCTACCATCTGCTGTTGCAGCTTTCCAGACAGATCAAGAGGTCACCACCAGCATTTAGTAAGAATGCTTTCCTCTCACCATCATGCCTCTACCACCCTTTCATCCGCAGTTGTCAAAACACACAGTGCAATAATGGCTGCGGTGAACTGAGGGCTTTTCGATGAACTGCTTTCAGTAAACATTAGCAGCAGCTCAGAGTGTGGGACGTGTCTGAACTGTCTGTTAAAACTGAGAGAAGGCCCCTCTGAACACCTGCATGCATTCGTGAGTGTGTGTTTTCATTTGTCTACATGACTGAGAGGTGGAAGGTGATGACATGGCGGAATGGACCGGAGGGCAAAACACACACACACACACACACACACACACACACACACACACCCACACACACACACACACACAGAGAGAGACAAACTCATATGGCCACTAGAAATTCCAGTCACAGTCATGTTACAAAATCACTCTGAGGTCGTGGAAACAAAGAGAAGCCCTCAGGGTGTGTGTGTGTGTGTGTGTGTGTGTGTGTTAATGGTTCTCTCAACCAAACCCACCAAAATTCCTGCCTACTATTAAAAAGTGCAGTGCTCTGGCACCACAACTAATTTTTCCCTCGGTTTCTACAGTACAACCCAGTAAGGCAATTGTTATTAGTCTCCTTCGGTTTCAATTTGAATGCCTCAGAGCCAATTAAGGCTCTAGCTGATTGAATCCTCCCCAGGACCTTCCTATGCAGGAACCCAAATGAGTTCAGCCTGAGGTGGGGAGGAGTGGAGAGATGGAGGAAGAGGGCCACAGGGGTTAAATAAGAGGAGTTAAACTAGCAAATCCCAAACAGGACTGCAGTCGGAACTATGGCTGGCTGCAGTACTGATGTAAATTGAATCAACTATCCCAACTTATTCATTCAGTCCAGTAGTTTTGTTAGGCTTGAATTCACCAGTAACCTTGTGACCTCCTCTTGTCAGACTGCATCACACCGGCGGAAGGTTCTTAGCTATACAAATTGCCTCAGACTGTTTAATTAGCCAATGTAATGCACTTAAACGGATATAAATGAAAATCCTTTGCTTTTTTCTGCACTTTCATTCTCTTTATTTCGAAAACCATCCAAAACAGTGTACAAAATGATAGGATTCAAAAACAATGCTCTGTTTAATTGCTACCCTTACTATTTTCTCAAAGAATAAGCATATTTAATATATATGCATATATAAGCATAACATTAATATATATGCATATACAAAGCATAACATCTCCTTTTAGTTAAATTCAGTTGCAGGATCACACATATCTTACAGAGAGGAAGCCCAAAATTTTTTGTCAAAAAATATACCAATATTATTTTATGTAATACTATTATTTGCTATTTATTATATTAACACTAATATTTGATATAATACCATATACTATTTTACTTTTATCCTCTACTAGGTTGGCATGTTTTTTATGATGATGATTAGACTATTAATGATGACTAAAGGTGACAGTATTGTTATTAACAGATGTCACAATTTTTCACAATATTTAGCAATACTGTTTTAATAATAAATTGTTAAAAACTAAATCAGCATATTAGAAACATTTCTAAAGGATCATGTAACACTGAAGACTGGACAATTCCAGGGAATAAATTTCATTTAAACTGGGTAACACTTTATTTTAAGGTGTCATTGTTACACGTTAACATGTATTTACTTATATGACAATTCATTATGCATAATTACATGCAAGTAACCCTAATCATTAAACCTAACCACACAGTAAGTTACATGTAGTTAATTAATATTACTCAGCAATGTATAATTACACTGTACCAAGGACACTTTAAAACAAAGTGTAATCTTAAAACTGTAATAAATAGTAAACATTTATTTAAAATTGAAATATTGACAATATTGCATCTGTTACTTTATTGTTTTTACGTATCAAACTGTTAATTTTGGAATATGCCAATGTAAAACTATTGAAATCCATTGCAAGTTGATTTTCCTGTATTTGCATTGTGGTGGCTGCCTTTGTAGAGTGTTCCAAATTGTTCACTTATGAGATCCCATGATGCAACTGTAAAAAATATAATTATCAAAATGTTGGAAGGGCAAAAATATTTAAGTTGAGCTATTTGTATTGCTTGTACTTAGTTGAGAGGACATATTATATTAAGTCTACACAAATATATTTTGAAAAAAACTTTGAATTAATATTTATTTTCAAATCAGTCAGCAATTATGCTAATGTGACTAAACTAATAAAAACATGTGCAATATAAAACTCCAGTATAGGTGAGACAACTAAAATATAACAATTCAGGCAACACTTTGAAGTCAGAAATTTACTGAACATAACATTTCTGTGGAACTAGTTACTAAATAATAATTAGTTGAAACCACTTGAATTTGTTTATACTGTGGTTGGAATGTTGGCTAATGAGGAAACTGCCTATAGGCAGTATGCATCTCTCTAGATAATAGAAGCACAGCTAATTAACAAAAGCAGACAGCAGTAGCATCCGCCTATATCTGATGTTTAGAGCAATTAAATGAACTCTGGTTGAGTCTATTAAAATGGAGAGAAGTGTAGGGATGTATTGGACAGGACTCATTGTAGAAACATCACATACTGCTTTAGTTAAATGACGAGGCAAGCAGCCACTGGTCTCATCCACATCACAGGATAAGCTCCTTTCCATCTGAATTCAAGTAATAATTTACATTTTATTTCCAAAAGTGGAGAGAGGATGAGAGTAAAGCGTGCTTACTTTTAAGGAGACACTGAGAGACAGAAGGAGGGAAAAGTTTTAAAGGGTGTCAGTGGGTAAGAAGTAGAGGAATTAACCCTAAGAGTAATTTTAGAGGAAGACCTGGAGATTTACGCCTTAAGTGGAAGAGGATGAGTCTAGGTGCCAAACTCTTATTCAAAGACAGCCGCCAAGATGATGAAGAACACAGTCCTGAGGAACGTCAAAAGCGTATTAAGCTGACAGAAAATATTATTTACTATGATAAAGTTGCTCAGCGATCAAACGGCTCAACGACTGATAAGTCACTTCACTGTCTTTTGATATATAAAATATAGGGAACACTAGAAAAAGTTGTATATAATCGGTATTGGTGTCTGGTTTTCCAGTAAATAAATAAAAAATGTTCTTTATTTCATTAAAATACATAAAATAGCTTGTGATTTAAGACTCTCCCTCAGAACAACATATCTTGAACAAATTGTATTTTTTATATGTTTGTTGTTTTTAAGCATACTGTATATCTATGACTGACCTTTATTGTACAAAAATTATACAAAAATAAATAAAAAATATAATAATAACAATAACAATAATAATAATAATAATAAAAGGTGACTTTATTTCTTACAATTTTATTCATCATAGTTAAAACTTTATTCATCATAATTGAACTTATTTCTCACAATTGCGACTTTATATCTTAAAACATGACTTGCCCACCTAGTGTGTCTAGTTCTTACCATTTACGTTTTAAATTTAAATAATGATAATGATTAATGATGGATAACCATTGCTTGCCAGCCAGCCATATCACCCTGCAGCCCAAGACTGATTGCCCATTGAAGCTAAGCAGGGTTGAGCCTGGTCAGTACCTGGATGGGGAGACTCCTGAGAAAACTAGGTTGCTGCCGGAAGAGGTGTTAGTGAGGGCCAAGTAGGGGGGTGCTCACCCTGCAGTCTGTGTGGGTCCTAATTCCCCAGTGTAGTGATGGGGACACTATACTGTAAAAAGTACCGTCTTTCGGATGAGACGTTAAACTGAGGTCCTGACTCTCTGTGGTCATAAAAAATCCCAGGATGTCCTTTTGAAAAAGAGTAGGGGTGTTACCCCGGCATCCTGGCCAAATTTCCCCATTGGCCTCTGACCATCATGGCCTCCTAATCATCCCCATACACTGATTGGCTTCATCACTCTGTCTCCTCTCCACCAATAAGCTGGTGTGTGGTGGCGTTCTGGCACACATGGCTGCCATCGTATCATCCAGGTGGATGCTGCACATTGGTGGGGGTTGAGGAGATTCCCCCCTTCTATGTAAAGCGCTTTGAGTACCCAGAAAAGCGCTATATAATGTAACAAATTATTATTATTATAATCAAATAAAATAAATGTATCTACTTTATAATAACTTTTTACAGCCTCTTTTACTTATACTACAGCCCTTGCTGTTTGTCTATAAGAACTCAGAATCAGAATGTGTTCCCCAGTCTCCATTAACCAAAGTGCATGGCAAGAAAGCTAAGAGAAGCATTTCCCCCTCCTCCTCAAGTGGACCCCATCAATGGGAGCAGAGGACCGCTTCAGTAGCCCCTGCCCTCCTTTCTCTTATAATTATACCCCTCTGGATTCACTGAGTACCAGCTATCCCTGTGCATTTGCGTAATTAGTCCAGAATGTAAGCTGTCACATGCAAACCAACCAAGCCTACCACCCTTCCTCCTGCCAACTCCTCCCCTCAACACAACAACACGCACCTTACCTTTACTGCTGGAGAACATTAACTTTCTTCCCTTCTTCTTTCTCTCTCTCTCTCTGTCTCTCCTTCGGCTACTCATGTCAAATCTAGGTCTCTCTGAACAAAATCTTAATAATTAACTGGCAAAATTTTACATGATTGCTTGTGACACACCTACTATGGTAATTATTGCTTTGAGGCCATTTGCTAATGAAATTAATGCATTCGTTGCCCTAACAAATTAGCATAACTCATGCAAATGGGCCACATTTTAGACCCACTTGCGAAGATGGAAAAAGACAAGGGGAAAAAAATAAATAAGAAAAAGCAAGGTCAACAAAATGCGTGGAAATTATATTGCACATGCATGGAATTAAGAAATTGCATTAGCAGAATTGCAAGAGGTTATTTTTTTTCAGTAGCCATAATGGCTAAAAGCTCTTCATTTTAACCACCGGTGAGCACAGTAATGCAATGCTTTAAGATAGTGGCTTATGAGTGCATGATTATCATTATCATCATTACAGTCATTGCTGATCTACATGCGGATCTTTCCGAAAGCGAATATTAAATGACCGCCATAATGCAGACATAAAAGGATATTAACTGATGTATTAAGTGATCTGAGAGCAGACGCCGATGAAAACTCCATCAGTGTCCTACTGTCCTACTGCCTGTCACAGACAGTGCTACTGTGATTTTTAACACTGACTGGCGTTATTAATATTTGATGACCATAACCCCAAACTGGACACAAAATGAGGGATGTAGTGAGTGTATTTTTGTGTTTGACTGTGTGGGTCATGTATTTCACGCATTGTTTTCAGCCGGATGTCCTCACAAGAGTGGTACAACATGAAATCCCCTGCAATGTGGGGTCAATTTAAAAAAAGTTTAAATAAACTTGCTAAATTACATCTAAATACCAATTCTCATTTTGTTACAAATTTGTATGTTTTTATTTATTTTGCTGGAAAACAAAGAATACATTTAGAAGAAATGCCTAGTTCTTTCATGAAACTCTAGATGGCACATGCTGATGTGTTTTTAAAGTAACTGATTATATTCACAGCGTTAAACGACCTGGCACAATCTGATTGGTTCATGTTGTTTATGCAGCCAATGAGCTTGCTGCTTTACATTTAAATGGCTGGTTAGCATCCACTTGAGCATTTTTCATCAGGCTTCCCCAGCTCCACCTTCCCCAGCTCCAACTGTATAGATCTGCTACGGGTTATTTATGCTACTTGTGCAGCAGCAGTATGTCTTAAATACTCACAGTACCGTATCGCCGTATGCAATGGCAGTAGCAAACTTCCTGTAATTGCTTGCAGCAGCAGCAATAATCCGAAAGCGAATAATACTACAGCAATAACCAACAGCAGCAGCATAGCAGAACTATTACGTCAAGACCAAATACGTTAACATTGTCATATCCATTACCATGATAAAAAAAGAGATATGAAAGTCAATGGAACCCAAAACTTTTAAGATCCAAAAAGAACATAATCTCAGCTTTTAGTTAATTCATATGACCAAATCAAAATATTGAGACACTTCAACATCAAATATTGTGACACAAACCTCAAAGGTGATGATATTTGGTCATGTGACATTTTATATTACCATATTTGATGCATGCATTAATCAATGTTTTGATTCTATTTAAAATAAAGTGTATAAATGCTTAAATTTCAATCCGTTTTTCAGAATCATATTAATTTCACACTATTTTTATATCCTTTTTGAAGCTTTTTTGTTGCATAAAAACTGCTTAAACATTATTTAAAACATCTTCTTTTGTGTTCCACAGAAGAAAGAACAATCAAAGGGTTGCGGGTGAATAAATGATCATTACATTTTCATTTTTGGAACGTACCATTCCTTTCATGAAAACCAAAGAAAGGAGAACATTTTCTGTGAAGTGCAAACGATTCAATTCACAGGGAAGTCTCCACCATAGTACTTTTAGAATGTGTTTGTTGTTTTTTTACACAGCATAAAACAGAGCAACTGTGTACATTATTGCACAGAGCGACATATTCGTAAGAGCGAGTCGGTAAGGTGTGTTGTTTGCGCGGCAGGTGAGGAATCATAGGGATAAGTTGCCCGTTTAACAGGATTTTAACACGGGCTGGCATGGATTTGGCGGGCTGGAGCTGTGCTCACTCAAGAGAGACAGAAGCGCTGCTACACTTCCCACTAAATTGTTTTCCTCAGCGTCCTCAGCTTCCCTCGGTCGCCCCGAGGCTCACCGTGGTAACAAAGCTGAAAATGACTCCCATTTAAACGGTATTGGGTTGCATTACCATGGTCAGGGTGGGAGAGTCTGGAAGCCATTATGGAGGTTGGCAGAGGCCACTTGGTGCTGCAAGGCACAAAACTAGACAAAAATAAGAAAAGGCCAAGGAGAGAGCTTGAGTATTATAGATCACTCAGGCTACATGTATACTGCCCAAGAAGCTAGATTTACATCTGTTCTGGGAAATGGGATAAAATGTTTGGATGGATCATGTTGTCCTATTGGTATCCGATATAAAAACACCAAAAAAAGTAACCTTTTAATGCACTCATCCTTTAATGCGGTGGAATCACAAACGGATATAAAGAGGTTTAAATCATGATAATCAGATGATGCCCTCAATACTAAAGCCTGGCACCTGATATATCCTGACAGGGAATATGGGAATAATCAATTTTAATTTATACTACAGTGCTGTCAAGACTAGATACGCTAGCTTTTTAAATGCTATTGACTCAAATAGAAAACCACTGATTCTCAATACAACAGTACCTGCCATTATTCGTTATCCACATGAACCCACTTTGACATTAATCAGAGATTATAACTAATATGTCATTAACAGAAATGTATTTATTTATTGTTTCCCTTCTTTTTGTCACAATTATGAAATTACATTCTCTCTCTCTCTCCTTAAAAAACACATGTTCTCTAAACATAATACTTTATATCAATTAAAAGGTATTAGAAATTAAATAAAAGTGAAATAAAAAATATGTATATTTATAATTAGCACATGTACTATGCTCTGGCTGTCAGAACAAAGGTGTTAATTACGTTTAAATCAAAATAATTTAAAAATATATCTTTCGTAAATGTTTTTGCTTAATTTTGATTATAACACCAGATGAAAACTTCAAAAATCGTGCTTCATCTTGAAGGTTCACTTTTCACATTTAATATGCATTGTTAATTTATTTATATTTGTATGTATTTATTTATTGCTAGGGGTGTCTTTCCTTTCTTTCTTTCTTTCTTTCTTTACTTGCAGCCTGTTTTTCCCCATTACTCAATAATCAATTTAAGTCATCTTAAGGTTATCTATAGCAAAATGTGGTCTCCTTGAATTTCAATAAAAGACTAAAAGACATAAAAGAGTTTGAAAATGGAGGAATATGAATGAAACAGGCCTAAAGGGGATTGCTTAGGTGTTGCAAAAAGTACTAAAAACTGCATAACAACATTTAAAAAGGAGAGGATTTTATATCAAGAGTACAGCTTTAAACGAGAGCCGTTAAAAGACTGAACAATAAAGGAGATTGGAGTGAAAATGAGTATAAAGACACAAGAAAAAATAAATCAGACTGTTTGTTCTCCCCACGATCAAATGTAAAGTTGAGATACAGCATTTGTATGAATACACAGTAAACATCTAAATGCAGGAGGACTGTTGAAGCGCACGTCTAAGCGGAGAGCTGACACCCCTGTGTGATGCCACATCAACATCCACCATTTCACACAAATGAGCTCCCGCCGCGCCGGGCAAGATGGCCACACAGAATTAGCATTGGAAACACATCGGGGAGAAAGCGTGCTAAATTTGAGCTCGCAGACTGAATATGGATTTGGATATTATGTTGTCCGTCTCCCATGCCAAATATTATGACCGTTTATTTTTTCCCACAGTGGGGTGTCTTGGAATATTATTAATGTAATAAAACAGGCTTTTATTCATCGACCAAACCAATGACATGGGAAGAGAGATAGAGTATGACAGAGAGAGACTGAGAAAGAGAGAGAGAGAGAGAGAGAGAGAGGGAGATGATTGCTCATTAGTAGTATTTGTGTTCTGGATCCTTTGGGCTTCTATCTGTTCCAGGAGTTGATGTTCTTCTAATGAGTTAAATACTATCTGCAGCAAGAGGGCATCAACCTATTACACATGCACACACACTTACACAATCACGGACATACACTAGAGGTTTAGGAGTTTATAGTGTATAGTTTGTTCTCCATCAGAACTGCTTTCCAGTAATGAGGTATGAACCCCGGCAGTGAGAAGGAACAGTGCAGCTGCTGTCCTTTCACTATCATACTGCCATATTATGTGACTTAACAGTGAGCCCCACAGAGCATGACAAAGACCAACACACACCAAGTGTGAGCTGGAAAACAATGTTCACTTCAATTTAATAACTTGATGTACACTTACAAAGAAACAAATTGCAAACAGTTTAGTTACCTAAAGCTTAAAATAGTTAATATTGAAATAAAGCTGAACAAAATAACTTTTAACTAAAATTGAAAACTTAAAAAAAGCTAAATAGAAATAAATAAAAATAATGAGGATGAAAAAGCATATAATAATTACTAAAGATTAAATATAACATTTTAATGAAAGCTGTAAACATACACCTGATATAAAATCATAATAAATACTATAATATTAATAATAACAACTATAACGCATACACTTACCTCAGCATTGCAAAACGCTACATCTGAGGCCTCTCCTCTCGTCCAAGACCCTAAACAAAAATGCAAAATATTTACGTTTATTACACTGTATTACATTTAGTACACTAAGTTACAGAGAATAATAAAAATTAGCATTTAATCTGTTAAACAGATATTTTTGATATCTGATTGGATGCTAACTATATTTTATAGGCTTTGTGACACAATGACTTTGTGACTTAGTTAATATAATGAGCAAAAATCAAATAATTTCAAGCAAAATATCTAATATAAATTAAAGTTTCAGATTTCTTAGAAAATAATAAAGTTTGAGCTTGTGCAGAGATGCAGTTACCTCATTGATCTATTTTTACCTGTTCAAATGTCAAAAAACTTACTTACATTCATGCAAACTGATGTAATGATTCAGACATACTAAACACTTCTTTTTCTAACTAGTTTGTAACCGAACAGTTTTGGTTTGACTTCTATTACATGGACAAAAAAGTACTGAGACATAATATATAATATCTCAAAATATATAATTTTATGTTAAATGTTGACAGAATTTTCAAACGTTGGAATACATTTTTAATAAAAAAATAAAAAAGAATACATCCCAGTTTGATTAAACTTAATTTAGGTTACCAGAGAAAACCATTTTACAGTGTGTAACATAGACTTAGAAATCCTTTAGTAGTTGTTAGATATGTTATTTAAAAAAGATTAACACTAATGGAACAACAGATGTTCTCAACGGTGAACGGACACTTTTCATAATCAACACGTTATGTATCATGCATTTGATATAGCCTCAGCTATTCCATATATGATAAATTAAGTGTGCTTGGTTCATAAAATGGGGTACAACTAGAATTAATTATCTAAATAATTAAGGAGCCCATCGTACAAATATTACCACATTAGCAATTAGCCTATTTTATCCCAGTGGATGCTGGTCTCCGTAATGGAAAGATGTAGAAAGTGGGGGAACACAGTTGCTAAATCCAGAGCTTGTATGCATGACATGTGGGAGCTCATTTTGATAGATGTTAATGGCATATAATTATAGAACAGTGCTATTAAGCAATGTGATTTTACAAGAGGCCTGGTGCCCCTGGCGCTATGGCCTGATTGCTAAGAGTGTTTGGCTAATGAATGGAAATGCATGTCTGTTTGCAATGATGGGAATTATCAAACCATGAGAGAGGGAGAGGGAGAGAGAGAAATGGTATCTAAATTCAACCACTTAAAATTACTTTCACACACAAAGAACCCACTTAACTACACTCATATGTCACACACCATGCACCAAGAAACAGGCAAGTCCGTGAATAGCGATGTTACACATCAACCGTATTGGGTTTGAAAATAATTCAGACACAAATATGCTACAAATTGCCTTACAATGCATAATAATTGCCGCCTACCATATCACATTTAATGTGCACATATACATATATATATATATATATTAGGGCTGTAGTCAAGTCCACCTTTGTCGAGTCCAAGACAAGTCCAAGACCAGGACTATCGAGTCCGAGTCAAGACAAGTCCAAATGAGACAGTCAAAACAGAGAAATAAAAAAAGAATCTTCTTCAAAACCACATACTTAACTATTGATCATTTATGTGATAAGAGAGACAGCATATCTTCTATTCTAAGATAATCATTTTGCGTTATTATTTGTAATGATCTAAAAGCATGTGTAGCTACTCTGTAGGATCAAATTAGGCTATTATATTTACTTTAGGTTTGGCAATTTCACTAAAGTCACATAAGCTGAAGTGCATCTTTACATTTTCAGCATTTTTATTATAGTGAAACAATCACATTATGGGCTGCCAATGGAAAATATTACAAATAACAAGCAACATAAGTGTAAAAAATCAACATGTTCCCATTTCTGAACTTGTAACTTGTTCTAAAGCAGGGTGGTCCAAACTCAGCCCTGGAGGACCGGTGTCCTGCACAGTTTAGCTCCAACTTGCCTCAAAACACCTGCCTGAACGTTTCTTGTATGCTTTGATTAGCTGTTTCAGGTTTATTTGATTAGGGTTGGAGCTGAAATCTGCAGGACAGTTTTGAGACCTCTGTCCTAAAGAAACCATACTACAATATAACCCTCCCAAGCAAGGCTGTGTAGCACCTTCAGGTCTGTGTGTCTGTGTGTGGCCACGCATGCATTTGTTTTGCTGTTTGCCTTAGGCCATATAATATAGGTGCAATATAATATATACATCCTCCGGGGATGGGGGATATAGACAGTTACATGTGTTTAATTTAGCTTCAGTTAGAAAACAGACAATTAAAGATTGAAAAATGAAAGAATATAAAACCTTTTAAGTTTTTGTTTTATGTTTCTTTTGCTGGGCAATATGGCAAAACAAATCTTGATTTTCTCAGATCATTTGACCAATTTTCGATTTTGTATGATTTTAAACAACTTGAAAATGTAACTACAGTAAGATTCAAGCAACGTTTCCTTTATTAGCCTCTAGTTAAATACATTGCTATTCCAATTGCACCACACATTAAGTTTTATATGTTAACAAATCACTAAATATCTTTGCAGAAAAGATGCATGAACTACAACTACATCTTGTACAAACTTTTTCTTATGCATATTATATGTTCAGAAATAATACAAGAAAAATGCTTAAACATTTCTAAAGTAATTCAAATTAAAAAGGTATAACACCTAGATTGCTATTGCTAACTATAAAGGCTCTGTAAAACAATGAACAGCAGTTCACCCTGTCACCCTGATGCAAACATGAAATATCAAACATACAGTAGTAGTTCTTCACAGGTTTTTTATTCGATTATGCTGATTTTCCATAGTTTTTTCTATGTAAACATGGACGCGTTTGACTGTTGCGCTCGCGTCTCTTGCAGCATCTCTGCTTTCTAAAAATGCAACGCTTCTAGTTATTAAAGGATGTTTAACTCCCATCTTCTTGCATTTTTTTCCTAGTCCACTGCCCGCATTGCATCTTTGTCAACACAAAAGCACATTCTGTGTGAATGGCACCTAGAAGAGCATCACACGTGAGCGGTTAATCATGTTGCACCAACATGCCGGTTGGATCTTTCTTTTCTCTTTACTGTTATTGTCAAAGTGTCTAATTCTAGCATTTGGTAATATTTGTATTCAAATTCGCGATTCCTCAATTTATACAAAATTAAAATTGAGGCAAAACATTAAATTTGAATTAATTGATTAAAATCACGCAGCCATAGCAACAGTATTTTGCTTGTTTTTACTTCATTTCAATTTTTGTGTAATTTATTTGTTTTATTTTACATCAAGGTGTATTCCGTGCCTCCAAGTTTTATTCGTTTTGCTCTTATTTGTTATTTTTCTTATTCATTTGGGCCAAGTGTTTGCTTTGTTTACATTTATACATTTGTATGTTTGTTATTTTATATTAGGCTTAAAGCATGGTAATGGTGTATTTTTATTTGTTTTAGTTAATAAAAGTCCCATGTTTATTGCAGAATATTTGTCTTTGTAAGTTATAGATAAGCAATTGACCGGAAAATAAAGTGAAAGCAAAATGCGAACGGAGCATTTATTAAGGTATTTAGAAGTGATGGAAAGTGAGAGGGGAAAACTCAAACAAACTTTGTAAAACCAACTGTATTATGCAACTCGCCGACATTGTATCTGTGGCCAAATAAAAATTATTACTCAATATCTCAATCATAATATTACTCTGAATGATACAGTATTGTTCATAAGTGCTACAGAGCGTTTGATTATAAAATTACACATTTAAATTTAATTTTACTAATATATCTGGAGATACAGAGTGACAACTCTTATGCATTTTATGTAAGTATGTCTGCTAACTGTTATAAAGATCCCACTAATTTACAAGAAGAATTCCATCTTACAGTTCGGGCTTTGAAATTAAATAGAGGTGTTTCATTTTGAGCTCCATATTCTCCACTATATTATAGTAGTATAAAACACTGATGTTTTAAATATTAATATTTAACAAAAAACATATGCAACCTTTTATCTTTTTTGTCTATTGCCTAAATGTTATTTTCAGAAAATATTGTTGTTGTTGTTGTTGTTTTTCTGGCTATTATTTGATATGTCATGCTTTACAGGTTAATGATGCACCCAAATATAACAGCTTTTTGTCACCTAAAATGTTAACTTTTTTTTTTTGTTAAGCCATATTTCAACCTGCACTGTGAACAGTCTAAATGCAGCTAGTTGTTAGTATTTTAAAGACTCTCTGAAAACCATAATCATATCTACTTTCTCTTGTAATTTGCTCCACAACTCCTAGGGTTACTTCATATGGATTAGATTACATATTTGGAAAGTGTATCATTTTTTGTTGTGTGTGCAAGATCATTCCATTAACTGTAATAGACTGAAAACAGATGGCGGCCTTTCATAAAAAAATAGAAAACATATTTATGTGGGTATATGGAGCGAAGTGATTGCGGTGGTTTTGACATGAGCTCTTGCGCGGAGCAGTAATAGATGACATTGTCCTTGATCTGTGGTATCTCAACAGCCACTTTCTTCCACTGTTCTCTCGCTCTCTTTCTCGTGGGGCAAGCGTGCTGTGAGTAACAACGGGCCCTGTTCTGGGCTGGGCTGGTCTTATGTGGTCGTTCCGATTCTTCTTATGCCCTTGTACACCACTGAGGGCCTCATCTTACCAGAAATTGCCCTCTGCCTAATGAGGGTCAAAGGTCAGCGAGTGGTGTGCCTTGAGGGTGCAGGATCTCTCCGGGCACACTCAGTCACTGACTCTGGCCTCCTATATTTAAATCAAGCCTTAGGCTTCCAGCTTCCTCTCTCAAAGGCCATTCTCTTAACTAGTTCCCGCTCGCTAATTAGTTTTTGTGCCATGTTAT
This sequence comes from Oxygymnocypris stewartii, assembly GCA_003573665.1. Lineage (NCBI taxonomy): Eukaryota > Metazoa > Chordata > Actinopteri > Cypriniformes > Cyprinidae > Oxygymnocypris > Oxygymnocypris stewartii. Next base: position 11,990 of record QVTF01006995.1, on the reverse strand, counting down.
TTGTCTCTCTGAGCTTGAAAGAGGAAGAGGGCAGTATTAAAGATCGCTGTCCTGAAAAGCCTCTTTCTCTGCCTTGTCACAGACCAATAGGCACAGCTACAATGTTACAAACCAGACCGTATTTGAAGTATTAGCCAGGAAGAGGAAATGGAATTATGAGCATTTTGTTTTCTTCAGCCACTGCCGTTGCACTGTAAATGCTCTTCCCTGAAATAGATAAGGACCTGGAATTTGCCTTTGTTCTCTTTTCTTCCCTTTTTTACCTAACTGCTTTTAAGAGTAGTATCGTTCCCAGCCGCCAAGCATAAAGCACTCATGAGTCAAACGGTTATTGGATTACATTTTCTGGCTTCATAAAATGTGGTTAAGAGGCACTTAGGCGTATGTGCCTGACCTTCTTTCAGAGAGATGGCAATCAGACAAGAAGTGACAGGTCGATCACTGATTTCAGCTCCACTGTCAGAGGCGCACCGTCTCGCCACGGTCTCCTTCTCCTCTTTCTTTTCCTTCGCTCCTCTCCTTCCATTTAAAAGAAGTGTGAGTAATTGTGTGTGTGTGTATTTTCAGAACAGTGTCTACTGTCCCACCCAATCTTGGTCAGAAAAAAGGTCTTGGTGCAGCAGGATAACTGCTCTTTTTAAGAGAGTAAAAATATCATCAAACAAGAATGCAGTATTATCATCATACAGCCATCTACCGTCAGAGTAAAAAGCATTATTTATACAGCAGGGCACATAAGTCTGAGGCCAAATTGAGATTTAAAATCTACTTTAGCCTGACAATAAATAGCAAGTTTAAGGATTTGTTATGCTGAGAAACGAATAAAAAAGATTTAGTTTTCTGCCACATACTTTTAAATTACTATTATGTTTATTGCACACATGATCAGAAGTTCTTGTTTCCAATGAAGCACAATATGTTCTTTGGATCATTCTTAAATTATGCTAGGTAACATGATTAAAGGTTTCATGCAGCTTGAGTTCTATTGTCATTAAAGAAAAGAAACACCAAATGCTAAGAAATTCTAAATTAATGTTATTTTTTCTGTGAAATACTATGCTTTTCTATTTATCATTTACATTATTTTTGTGGAATTCAGTTGCAAAAATAAACTAGTTCCCTGTATTACTGTACAAATGCATTACGTGCATAACATTTTTATTATTAAATAATATTTATTTTTATCTAAATGGAATGCATTACTCTTTACAGTATATTCGATGTTTTATAAACATGCACATATCTGGCACTACTATTTTATTTAGTATGTTTTTAATGTGCTGCAAGGGAATGCTGATTATTTTCAACAGAAAAGGCATGCAGTATAAATACTGTATATTGTAAATATTGCCAATGCATATAAATATGCATAAATATTAGAAACAAACCGGCTTCTGGTATCGTGCATAGAATTAAATTGAGTAGAATTTGAAATGGATTCTACCTATTACATAAAAGACACAAAATCGGTCAAGTAAAAAGCAATGTCTCTCAGTCATGGAAGTATACTTATTCTTAATCAACTTAACCAAACTTACATGCGCTTTTAGAAGTATAGGAAAATTGAGAGCTATAACAAGACACGATCAGACTTCTACTGTGGAGTAAGTGAACTGTAAAATGAAGACAAATCCTTCAGCAGTCTTTGTCACATTTGAAAAATGCGTCTTTTGATAACTATAATCTCACTGTGGATTTGTACTCTCTATTTTGGAATACTTTATGCATGACGGCAGGGGAAATCTTCTGGTTTCAATTTCGTCGTGGAAAACAATAAGCTTGGCTTCTGTGTGTTTGCATACGTGTATGTGTTTTCATGTGTATGTGCATATGTCTGTGGGCGTCTTGGTACAGTGTGCTGTTTTGGAAAAGTGCGGTGGGGTCTGTGGTGGACTCAGAGATCCAGTGTTTATGGAAAGGCCGCTGAATAAACAGGGCTTAGTGGGACTTTCAGTGCATCCAGCATGAAAAGACAAAAACAGCATTAACTGTCATTAACTGTTGGGGCAAGTGATCACACTGCTGGCAACTCGCAGTTGTAGTCTAAACAGCACAAAACAGAGACAGACACAATCAAAATGAGCTTCGCTGTTGTGTTGCTTCATGCTGGGAGGTCTGGCTAATTATGACTATTACGTTGAAATACAGTGGGATTTGTTAGTATTTATTCGCCTGGTAATTTTACCTCAGAAATCACAAAGAGGTGACCAGAAGTTATTAGGGACAAAACTACAATTCTGTGATCATTTACTCGCCTTTATGTCATTGCAAACCCATTTGATTTTCTCTCTTGATGTTAGGAGAAGTTAGGAAGGACGGTATTTTTTTTTCATATCATGAAAGTGGATGGTGACCAAGAGCTGTCAACTTCTCAAAATGACAAAAGCACCATAAAAATGCCCTTACCGGGTATGATTTGTGCTCTATATTCCAAGTCTTTTGAAGTTATATGGTAGCTTTGGCTGAGAAGACACAGCAAATTTAAGTCATTATTCCCCTGAAAAGTAGTCCCCCTCCATAGCCTTCTAAAATCTCAATGCATGTGCATATTTAAAATTTGATGTGTTGTCATCAATTATATAATTTTTACTTATGCAGTATTTAACTACATAACTTAATTAAGTTTAAATTGAATTGGATGTATTTTCAAGTATATCAAATAATTTAAAAAACTTTAAGGATATTGATATCTTTATAAAATATAAAGATCTAATTTTTTGCTTTTATAAAATATAATAAAATACACTAAACAAAATTATAAACGCAACACTTTTGTTTTGTCCCCATTTTTCATGAGCTGAAATCAAAGATCTTTTCTATGTACACAAAAGTCCTATTTCTCTCAAATATTGTTCATAAATCGGTTCTAAATCTGTGTTAGTGAGCACTTCTCCTTTGCTGAGATAATCCATCCACCTTACAGGTGTGGCATATCAAGATGCTGATTATACAGGCATGATTATTGCACAGGTGTGCCTTAGCCTGGCCATAATAAAAGGCCACTCTAAATATTGCAGTTTTACTGTATTGGGGGGTCCGGGGGGTCTGGAAACCAGTCAGTATCTGGTGTGGACCACCATTTGCCTCACACAGTGCAACACATCTCCTTTGCATAGAGTTGATCAGGTTGTTGATTGTGGCATGTGGAATATTAGTCCACTTCTCTTCGATGGCTGTGCGAAGTTTCTGGATATTGGCAGGAACTGTAACACGCTGTCGTATACGCTCGATCCAAAACATCCCAAACATACTCAATGGGTGGACAATGTCCGGTGAGTATGCTGGCATGCAAGAGGCTAGGATATTTTCAGCAAAATATGTTGCATCAGACAGCGAAAAATCGTATTAATTAATTTTGTGATAGGAGGGGCAAAGTTGGCAATAGGGTTAACAACAGAAAATCAACTTAAAGGGAGAGGGGGAAGTGGATTCCTGGGGTGGTTTTTAAAGGCTCTTACAAAGCAAGAATCAAGGCCAGAGTTTGCATACTTTAAATTTATAAACAACCTGGACAGATTTATTGAAATTTGGGCTTTGAATGATGTTTTATGCACAGTGGATGTGAGAATAATTTAATTTTCATTAATGATGTTTCTGTGACTGTTAGAAATGTTTAAATGAGGATTGTAATTTTTTTTATATATATATTTGCTTAATATAAGTGCATCTATTTAAGGTTATTGTGTGGGTTATGCATATGTGTATTTTGAAAAAAGGAAAATATGTATGTTATTTTAATTAATTGTATTATTTATTGATATAAGTGGATATTCGTTGAGGTATGTCTAATATAATGTATTTAAATTAAAGGTGTGTTGAAGGTCTCTCTCTCTCTCTTTACATAATGGAAGTTTTTTTTCCTGACTGAATTTATAAAATAATTGTAATGAGGCGTTAATAAATGACATCATTTTCATTTTTGGGTAAACTATCCCTTTAATGGGTGATGGCATAAACTCTAAGAATCTTTCCTTTCCTCTGCTGTAGAATCCATTGTGCTGCACAAGCATGGGTTTAATTAAAAAGAACTAACTACAGGAAGTATCCGGCTGTTATTAATCATTTCCAGTGGGCTATTGATATCACTGGAGTGCAGTGATGATGTACGACGAGCCGTGTGTATTTATCACCTTTTGCCCACTCACACTGCGTCTGCCCGGGAGGCTGGGGTTAGGGAGGCCCCCCTACCACCTCCACCTTCAGGACTTAATGTAGCGCAAAGCCAGAGGAGGGCACATGCCACAGTTTTGGGTTATCAGACAAAAGACGTCCAGATGACACCCCCTGCAAAAGACCAGAACGCTCACCCCAACCAGGCCATCTGAAAGTCTTAATTAACAAGAAAAATTGTTAGGATGCAACAGTACAACTTTCTGCCTAGCCAGCACTGGAGAGGAAAGGAGGCACAGCCCGAGTGGTGATGAGATGAAGAGAAACAAAGAGGACTTTTGTTTATTGATTTAAACACATTAGGCAGGCACATGCTTCCAAGTTCATGCTACAGTCTGAGGCCCTCTTTGTCTAGATTAGTCACATAATGACAACTTGCAAGGCGCGACGAGCCATGGTTTTGTAGTGTATGGTTGGCTTCTAAATGCTGATGTTACCTTTTTGATCCAGGTTAGCAGGACAGCTGTGGTGAGCCCAAGGTTCTTACAGTCGCAGAAGGTTCTCAGAGGATCTTCACCCACCAGGCCAATGTCTCTGCAAATGAAGCATTCAGACTCTTCTGCCAAAAGAAGAAGCGAGAGCAGTTTTAACACAGAGTGTAAGAGCAGAGAGGTTACTTATGGACTTAGATAAGACAAACATTTGCGCTTCCATATTACTTTTTGAATGATTAAAAATGCACTGTTTTTCTCTCTCTCTCTCACTCATTTCAAACATTTTTACATCAAAATAAGTTAATCATAAATTAGATGTATATATTTGTATATACATCACTGGCCACTTTATTAGGTACACCTTGCTAGTACCGTGTTGGACATAAACCCTTTGACTTCAGAACTGCCTTAATTCTTCTTGGCATATATTCAACAAGGTGTTGGAAACATCCTCAGAGATTTTGGTTCATATTCACATGATAGCATCACGCAGTTGCTGCACAGCCATGATGCGAATCTCCCGTTCCAACCACATCCCCAAAGGTGCTCTATTGGATTGAGATCTGGTGACTGTGGAGGACATTTGAGTAAAGTGAAACTCATTGTCATGTTCAAGAAACAGTCTGAGATGATTTAGCTTGTGTGACATGGGGCATTATCCTGCTGGCAGTTGCCATCAGAAGACGGACTAAACTGTATTCATAAGGGATGGACCATGGTCAGCAACAATACTCAGGTAGGCTGTGGCGTTTAAACAATGCTCAATTTAGTATTAAGGGGCCAAAGTTTGCCAAGAGAATATCCCCCCACATCATTTTCACCACCACCACCAGCCTGAACCATTGAGACCAAGGCAGGATGGAGCCATGCTTTTCAAGCTTCTTTACGCCAAATTCTGACCCTACTATCTGAATATCGCAGCAGAAATCGAGACTCAACAGACCAGGCAACGTTTTTCCAATCTTTTATTGTCCAATTTTGATGAGCCTGTGCAAATTGTCGCCTCCGTTTCCTGTTCTTAGCTGACAGGAGCAGCACCTGGTGTGGTCTTCTGCGGCTGTAGCCTATCTGCTTCAGGGTCCGACGTGTTGTGCATTCAGAGATGGTATTCTGCATACCTTGGTTGTAACGAGTGGTTATTTGAGTTACTATCATCTATAACCAGTCTGCTCATTTTACTCTAACCTCTGACATCAACAAGGCATTTTCATCCACACAACTGCCACTCACTGGATATGTTCTCTTTTTCGGGCCATTCTTTGTAAACCCTCGAGATGGTTGTGCATGAAAATCCCAGTAGATCAGCAGTTTTTTAAATACTCAGACCAGCCCGTCTGGCACCAACAACCATTCCACGTTCAAAATCACTTAAATCCCCTTTCTTTCCCATTCTGATGCTCGTTTTGTCTTTACTACATCTAGATGCCTAAATGCATTGAGTTGCTGCCATGTGATTGGCTGATTAGAAATTTGTGTTACCAAGCAATTGAACAGGTGTACCTAATAAAAGTGGCAGGTGAGAGTGTGTGTATGTATATATATATATATATATATATATATATATGTACATTTACATTAGATGAGGAACTAATATTAAATGATTTAAATGATTTTTATGAAAGCCCAATTAAAAGAGTAAAATATTTACTTATTTTAATTTAATAATTGTATTCATCTTATTGTAGTTCTTCTTACATTGGCCATTAATTAATTAATTCATTCATTCATTCATTCATTCATTCATTCATTCATTCATTCATTCATTCATTCGTTCATTTGTTCATTCAGTTCCTACCAGTGTAAAATCTGTGAAATACATATACTTTAAACTTAAACTTAATACTGAAATTATACAGATAGTACCTGACTAAAAACTACTTATAAGTTAGACATGACTGACCAGTATTCCACAAAAAGTCTCATTCTGACATTTATATTAAGGTGGATACTTTACAATTTACTTGGATAAATATTATAACGTTTTCTACTTTGAGATAGATACTTGAGAATATTTTAGATAATAAACAATTCTAAGGTAAATTGACTTTATTTGTAGAGCTTTAAGGTCTATCTGCTTCGATCAAGTACTGTAAGTGTCCTGCTGTATTTGCATTCACCACAAAATATTTTCCAGTGTAGGCCATGTCATCTAATGGAGGACATTATATTAAAGGGACACTCCACCCAAAATTTTAAATTATGTCATCATTTACTTCCAAAACTATGACTTTTGTCTGTGGATCATAAAAGAAGAAATCTTGGGAAATTATCTTTGTCAATACAATGGAAATGAATGGGTTCCAATGTTGTTTAGTTTCCAATTTTAATCATAATAGATTATTTTATGTTTCTCAATTACCACATAATTGTGAGTAAATTATGATATAATTCTCACCTCTGGGTGGAGTAACCCTTTAAGATTACATAATAACTGCATTTACATGTTACTTCATCCATGCCACTAGGTGTCAGTAAACCTACAAAATGACAATCATATTGACCAGCACAACATCAAACAAAAATCCTGAGTGCACCTTGACACTTGATTGGAACATATAGAGAGTCACCTCCTTGAAAAGTGTAATATGAGAACCTCTAGTACTTAACGGTGTACTGCGAAACAATTTAGATATTGAGTGTATGCCCATTACTGAATTTGTGTGGGCGTAATAACAAATTTCCATAACATTAGGCATGCACTGGATAATTATTTGATGATGACAAGAGAGAAATCAAGGTGTTTGTCTTTAATGCCTCACCTAATGCTAGCTGCTTATTTACTTGTCACTTTGACACTTTGTCACACCTAACAGTGATTGACAGAATTAGTTTTTGCCAAGTCATTAATGCGCTCATTCTCTTAAAGTGCTGCAGGTACAATCTGAACAGAAAATTACTCACAACTTTCATAAACAGGGAACAAAGCGGAGGCAAAACAAGCAATCACGTCAAGCAATAGTTAACCCGTAATGAAGACTTAATCAACCATTAACACCTAAGTGCTTGCAGGGAAAATAATTATCTCAGCTAAATTTGTTGTGCAAAGTATTTATTAATAAATTAATTATAAACCATAGGAAGCATGTCTCGGTACTTCTAAAGAAATATCTATCAGACATCCTATGAGCCATTATCTGAAGGCTCACCCCAGATATAATCGTGCTTAATTTGACTAAATATATATGTATCTCATAATGTTGTCCTCCATTTTTCTTCTTTGCTTTGTCTGTAGGGTATCTGTGGGTGAAGAGGAAAGTTCCTCCAGTATCTGCAGTGGAGGAGTGTGTGTCTGGATGTCTGCGTTTTGTCACGCTAGCAGACACTTCTTCATCCATCCCCAGACTGCTCGGCTGCCCAGTATTCGCCGCCATATACATCAAAGTTATGCAAGACGCTAGAGGTTAACGTCCAAGAAAAATGCAATTAGAAGATGTCTTTAAGATCCAGCCAGGCTATCAAGTGTACTTAATTCAAGGGTAGTACAGAAAGCAAAGGTTTCGTTATGAAAACGACTATGAAGCCATTATTTCATTTGTTTAAATGCAGTATTCCCCAGCCATCTGTCAAATAGGATTTAAATGGGGAAACGAAACATCCCATGGCATTCAGAGTCATTCATGAAGGGGTAAGTCATTCTGTCTGTAGTATCAGCATATCAGTGATAGTCTTATCTTTACAGGGCTTGTACAGGACAGGAGAACATATGGTTCTAATCATCCACCATTACAAGCCGAATCTATGCGAAGGAGGGAAGTCAGATTACTAAAGCTTTAATCTTGGGCGAAGACACCGACAATTAAAGAGGACAATTGTAAAGTTGAGAAGTCAAATCTATCTGAGTCCATAGTGGACAATCCAAGTGTGAGTCACTGTTCACTTAAAAGTCCTTTGAAATATGTTTTTGAAATGTTGTGATAATGTAGACCAGCATTCTTTTTTTTTTTACTGGACCAAATCACCCACTATAATGTATCGTATGTAAGTAATTTTATTCATTTCACAGCAGAGTTAAATTCGAATGGAAGCTACATTTGGCCTATATAGGGAAACACAGATCATGTCATCCAAATTAGGATATCAGAATAATGCTACCAAAGATTAATAATGAAAAACAGAAGTGATTACTTTACCATTCCAGTAAAAGACGTAGAATGAACTCGAGATGAAAAATTAGTTGTTACATGACCTATGCCGCTTTCACATGACAAATGAACGAAAGACATGGACTCGGGAGGTGAATGAATCATTTCTGTTTCGTAGTCTACAAACGAAAGGATGTTGTGTATATAATGGCAAAATAATCAAATCACTCTGAGACATCTCCTTATCAAAATGAACGAATAGTTCTGAGCAACACATCACTAAAATCACTAAAACGTGTATGTTTTAAAAATGCTAACTTCTGCATTCCTAACACTGATTGCGATCTCAGTTATAAAAATTGTTTTAAAGAAAAAAACTATTTTGGGGGGGGATTTATTTCACAAGCAGCTTTACTGATCAAACTGAAGAAATAATTGAATGCACTGCCTGTCTCTGAGAGGTGGACAGTAATGAAGAACATTTAGTATTGTTATAATACTATACAAATACTATTGAGTATTGTACTTAAGTACACTTTTTCAGTATCTGTACTTTACTTGAGTATTATTTTTTCTGAAAACTTAAGACTTTAACTGCTCTACATTTGAAAGAAAAATATTGTACTTTTCACTCCACTACATTTCTATCAAGCTCCTCAAAATAGAAAGTCGTTATGTAACAGGTTTGAAAATTAGTGATTTATTTTTCATCTCTAAAATTAGATTTTTTTTTTAACAGCCTATCAGTAATTACTCTTCTAGGGTTAGCTGAAGTGATTTCCCAACATTTTTTGAACACTGACCAGTTGCAAATGTGATACTATTTACAACAATTCAATAATAAGAAATGTATATTGTGGTATATGTTAGACACAATATTGTATTGGTTTTTCAAAATTGTGTAAATGAAAATATTACCTATAAAGCCACTGAACAATTGTTGTGCATCTCCTAACAAAACACAGGTGTTTACCTTGAAGCAGCACTACGCAGACTATTCTGTGTATGATCAAAGTGCCGTAAGAACAATGATGTCAAATAAATCTTGCTATTTTGCTTTTTTGTTAAATTGTTGCTGTTGTACAGTGGGGAAAAACATTATTTGATCCCCTGCTGGTTTTGTACGCTCACCCACTGTCAAAGAAATGATCAGTCTATCATTTCAATAGTAGGTTTATTTTAATAATGAGAGAAAGAATAACAACAACAACAAAAACTGTAAAAAGCATTTCAAAAAGTTATGAATTGATTTGCATTTTAATGAGTGAATTAAGTATTTGATCCCCTATCAATTAGCAAGATTTCTGGCTCCCAGGTGTTTTCTATGCAGGTAAGGAGCTGATATTAGGAGCACTCTCTTAAAGGGAGTGCACCTAATCTCAGTTTGTTACCTGTATAAAAGACACCTGTCCACAGAAGCAACCAATCGATCAGATTCCAAACTCTCCACCATGGCCAAGACCAAAGTGCTGAACTTAATGAAAGTGTTGTGGTCGGATTAGACCAAAATCAAGCTCTATGGCATCAACTCAACTCGCCATGTTTGGAGGAGGAATGACCCCAATAACAACATCTCCACTGTCAAACATGGAGGTGGAAACGTTATGCTTTGGGGGGTGTTTTTCTGCTAAGGAGACAGGGCAACTGCACCGCATCAAAAGGATGATGGATGGGGCCATGTACCCTCAGGGCCAGGGCATTGAAGCCAGCCAGGGTATTGAAAATGAGTAGTGGATGGGTATTCTGATAAGACAATGACCCAAAACACATGGCTAAGGCAACAAATGAGTGGCTCAATAAGAAGCACATTGAGGTCCTGGAGTGGCCTAGCCAGTCTCCAGACCTTAATCCCATAGAAAATATGTAGAGGGAGCTGAAGGTTCGAGTTGCCAAACGTCATCCTCAAAACCTTAATGACTTGGAGAGGACAAAATACTCCTGAGATGAGTGCAAGTCATGTTTTGTAAAGGGGTCAAATACGTATTTCACTCATTAAAATGCAAATCAGTTTATAACTTTTTTGAAATTACTTTTTATCAATTTTTTTGTTGTTTGTTGTTGTTGTTGTTGTTCTGTCTCTCACTGTTCAAATAAACCGACCATTAAAATGATATACTGATAATTTCTTTGTCAGTGAGCAAACGTACAAAATCAGCTGGTGATAAAATAATGTATTTTTCCCCACAGTAAAGTTATACAGCTAGTTGTGTTTCTGGGTTTTAAAACAGGTTTGATTTTGTAGTGTTTTTTAAAAAAAAATTCAGTCTGTATTTACAGCAATCTCACTGTCCACTCGGTTCAAATGTGGATGAATGGCTACACGTAGATATGTGCACACACTGCCAGAACTGTGTGAGGTCACTATCATGCTGCTTTTGTGGGGGTGGGTAGGGGTGTAAATTTTAGTTTGTGCAAGTATTACATACAATAATAATAATAAACTTACTTTTGATACTTAAGTGCTTTTAAAAGCAAGTACTTCGGTGCTTTTACTTAAGTAAAATCCGTCTTTACAACTTTCACTTGTAATGGAGTAATATTTAACCAGCAGTATCTGTGCTTTCACTCAACAAAAGGAGTTGTGTACTTTGTCCGTCTCTGCTGTCTCCTCTCCTATTTGTAGAAAGTCTAATTATTTTTCATGAGTCAGTGTGTCCTAAACTGTCCTATGAAGCATTCTTCAGTCTGATTCATTCCAATGAATCGATTTGTCCTACTAGGTCCTGGACCACTGGGAAGTCTGATTCATTCAGTTCAGATTATTCAACACAGCATTTTAGGCTGTATTTTTCCAAATTCTGCTTTTCATTGCTGTATATTAGACTAGATTTGTTTTACTCCAGTTAAAATATTGTATATACAGATAATTCGTAACTTAAAAGTTAGCTATTTAAAAATATATTTTCTTTGTTATACCTACTTCCGTAATATAGTAGATTAAAAAACAGCATATGAAAAGAGTCCAAATTCATAGTATTTGTACTGTAAAATAGTAGGCAAAAAGTACCTGGATGTCCTAATACTTCTGTCGACATTCTGAAGTATGCATCTAATGGAATGAGGCAACAAAAGTGGAGTTGTCGATGGCAGTAAAGCAATGCAACTGACATCGTAAGTCATGTGACAATGGCAACATGGTGATTGTACATATTATGTCTGCATTTCGTTCATGCTACAGTACACATATTCCTACATATTCATTCTAGAGGACTTTAAACACTTTTCCTTTTTTCAATAGGCATAGGGTTGTTTGCCAAGCAGGAAAGTTTAAGTCATGTCAAAAAAAAGTTAATGCTCTACCTGA
>QVTF01006994.1:2500-26531 GCA_003573665.1 Oxygymnocypris stewartii | reverse complement strand
GCTTCACCACACACTAGCTACAGGTGGAGAGAGAGAGAGAGAGTCATAGAGACAATCAAGTGTATGCTCTCACCACACACCAGCTAGAGGTGGAGAGGAGAGAGAGTCATAGAGACAATCAAGTGTATGCTCTCACCACACACTAGCTACAGGGGAGAGGAGAGAGAGTCATAGAGATAATCAAGTGTATGCGCTCACCACACACCAGCTACAGGTGGAGAGGAGAGAGAGACATAGAGACAATCAAGTGTATGCACTCACCACACACCAGCTACAGGTGGAGAGGAGAGAGAGAGACATAGAGCAATCAAGTGTATGCTCTCACCACACACCAGCTACAGGTGGAGAGGAGAGAGAGAGTCATAGAAACAATCAAGTGTATGCTCTCACCACACACCAGCTACAGGTGGAGAGGAGAGAGAGTCATAGAGATAATCAAGTGTATGCGCTCACCACACATCAGCTACAGGTGGAGAGGAGAGAGAGACATAGAGACAATCAAGTGTATGCGCTCACCCACACCAGCTACAGGTGGAGAGGAGAGAGAGAGTCATAGAAACAATCAAGTGTATGCTCTCACCACACACCAGCTACAGGTGGAGAGGAGAGAGAGTCATAGAGACAATCAAGTGTATGCTCTCACCACACACCAGCTACAGGTGGAGAGGAGAGAGAGAGAGTCATAGAGATAATCAAGTGTATGCTCTCACCACACACCAGCTACAGGTGGAGAGGAGAGAGAGAGTCATAGAGACAATCAAGTGTATGCTCTCACCACACACCAGCTACAGGTGGAGAGGAGAGAGAGAGTCATAGAGACAATCAAGTGTATGCTCTCACCACACATCAGCTACAGGTGGAGAGGAGAGAGAGAGTCATAGAGATAATCAAGTGTATGCTCTCACCACACACCAGCTACAGGTGGAGAGGAGAGAGAGAGTCATAGAGAATCAAGTGTATGCTCTCACCACACATCAGCTACAGGTGGAGAGGAGAGAGAGAGTCATAGAGACAATCAAGTGTATGCTCTCACCACACACCAGCTACAGGTGGAGAGGAGAGAGAGAGTCATAGAGATAATCAAGTGTATGCGCTCACCACACATCAGCTACAGGTGGAGAGGAGAGAGAGACATAGAGACAATCAAGTGTATGCGCTCACCACACACCAGCTACAGGTGGAGAGGAGAGAGAGAGTCATAGAAACAATCAAGTGTATGCTCTCACCACACACCAGCTACAGGTGGAGAGGAGAGAGAGTCATAGAGACAATCAAGTGTATGCTCTCACCACACACCAGCTACAGGTGGAGAGGAGAGAGAGAGTCATAGAGACAATCAAGTGTATGCTCTCACCACACACCAGCTACAGGTGGAGAGGGAGAGAGTCATAGAGCCAATCAAGTGTATGCTCTCACCACACACCAGCTACAGGTGGAGAGAAGAGAGAGTCATAGAGACAATCAAGTGTATGCTCTCACCACACACCAGCTACAGGTGGGAGAGGAGAGAGAGACATAGAGCCGATCAAGTGTATGCTTCACCACACACCAGCTACAGGTGGAGAGGAGAGAGAGACATAGAGCCGATCAAGTGTATGCTCTCACCACACACCAGCTACAGGTGGAGAGAAGAGAGAGACATAGAGCCAATCAAGTGTATGCTCTCACCACACACCAGCTACAGGTGGAGAGGAGAGTGAGTGATAGAGCCAATCAAGTGGATGAGGATTATTAGGAGGCCATGACTGACAAGGGCCAGTGGGGGGGAATTTGGCCAGGACACCGGGGTTACACCCCCACTCTTTACGAAAAGTGCCATGGGATTTTTAATGACCATAGAGAATTAGGACCTCAGTTTAACGTCTCATCCGAAAGATGGTGCTTTTTGACAGTATAATGTCCCTGTCACTACACTGGGGTGTTAGGACCCACACAGACTGAAGGGTGAGCACCCCCCGCTGGCCTCACTAACACCTCTTCCAGCAGCAACCTAGTTTTCCCAGGAGTCTCCCATCCAGGTACTGACCAGTTCAACCCTGCTTAGCTTCAGTGGGAACCAGTCTTGGGCTGCAGGGTGAAATGGCTGCCCGGCGTAATGTGGTGCTTCACGTCATGCTGAAAATCAGTAGTGCATTTGGTACTGTAGTCCAACATTAAATGCAGAAAGCAAATACATTTCTTAGTTCTCCTGCTCTAGACCCTTTGCTTTGGTAGGATCCTTTGACTTAATATCACTTCCTCATGCCAAATTCTCCATATGCACAACAGTGGGAGTGTATTTTGTACATCTTAGCCTGCTTGGAAGCCGACGTCAAATTTCACAAGGTACCGTTTCACACTATCCAGCATGGCTAGCTCTAATTTGTGTGCCACACAGTGGATTATTATGACGTGGGGTATCCTCTGTTTCAGTCTTCCAGCGACTCCTGTTTTCTCATTCATCACTGCAACTCCATCAAAAATTGCACAGACACTACTATCTTTTTCCACGTGCCTTCCCTAACACCCATGGTGTCCACTGAGGCAGTTCAATAGCTTCTAAAACACCTGCAGCATTTGCACTCTTGACTGGCTTACAGTTGATCATGTATATGGATATGTCACCATTATCTCTCTTATACCTGACATAAACCAACTCCTGTTCTAGTGTCTGCCATTTCCAAGAACTGATATTTGTGCTATTGCTCCAATAAATGTGCTGATTACACTGCCTCTACCAGTCGTAAACTTCTGCTGTCTAGTTGTGATTTATTTGGAACAACTAGGGAGAAACTTCACGAGAGTCAGTTTATGAACAAGTTAGAGTTCAATATGGACTTGACACCTGTTCCATCCTTTTCTTCAATGACACGCAAGATGTTCCTGATCATCCCTGAAGTAACATCTGGAGTAGACCATGTCTTTTATGTTGATCCTCTTCCAGGTATGTTTATTAATTCCTGAAAAGACCATGTATGAAGCATGTTTCCCCTTAAGCTTTATTGCATAAATTATTATTATTACTAACACTGCGTTGTTCAGAATATAAGACTAATATCAGAATATTTATTGTCATTACACAAAGTACGATGAAATTATGTGCAATCCTGTATCAGTGCAAAAATAAGATTTACAATTAAAAACAAATACTACAAATAAATAAAAGATCAATATGTGTATATATAAAAATAAGTAAATATATGTATTACATATCCATCACAGTTGCAGCAGTTTTTTAAATACACCACTGTGAATAGTAACAGAGTTCAGATTGAAACAAGATGGAGTATTTCCCATAAGAGACATAACATTGTGTTCATTTATTATTGCAACAGTCTTAGGATATGTGCTGTTTTTCAATCTGTTTGCTTTGGCTTTTATTGTCCTGTACCGCCGACCTGAGGGTAACAGTTCAAATAGCCTCCGATGTCACACCCACGGACCGTTGGCGAAACGTCTGATGCATATGGCACACAAAAGTGGAAACACTTCAGGAGGTTTCGAAGTCGTCCTCTGATTTGTTGAATTATACAGGATTTCCGGAAGACGTGTGTGTTGCGTTCTTTAACGTTCCGCCTGCAACACGGCATAAACAATGCATCTGGATTCTTTTCCAGAATTAAAGCTTGTACACCTCGGTGAATTCCTCTCATATTTTATCCGTTATCATATCTTTGAACGCGACAATTCAATAGGTCAATTCCTAGGTTTTCCAATGTGGTAGTTAAAGTCTCCGCAAGTTCTTGACCTGTTGTGTCAGTAACTGCGCTGAATCCCACAAACAATTCCTCTATCTTAGCTACTTTGTTCTCATCAATGTCAACATGTTGAATTATGACTGAAGCTTGGATATGTCAGGCGTGCAGTCAAATTCAACTGCATAATATTTCAAATCTTTCACTGTTTGCTGATTTTATCTAACACACAATCTGCGATGCATTTTAAGAATTCATTTTGTGTACAACTTAAATATGAAGTACACTTTTTTTTCTGTCGATATTGTTTTGAATGTGCTGAGCCATGATATTTTCATAACGGGCCAAAAACTCGATTAATCCAAGAAAGTTTCTATTTCTTGGATTTCCAATCAGGGCATTTTTACCTCGTAAAGGTAAGTTCCTCTCTGCAAGGAACAAAATACAGTCCAGCGCTTGCTTCCATCTCGAGCTTTCTTCTTCATCGCAGCTTGTAGTTGATTGTCAATGCATTTACCCAGTCTTAACCTAGTTTTAAGTTCTTTCCATGCTAGGTAAGCGTCTGTGTTGTTTTGTGTTGCTTTAATCTACTTGACCGACATCGCCATTTACCGTATCCTTTAACGAAGCGACTGTTGTGTGTTTTTTCTCCACTGGAAACTTTGCACGCAAAGCAGTATACTTTGTTTGCTTTATGGGAAAACATCAACCAGTCCCGTTCCACTCGTTCCCCATTTGTTAATCTTTTACAGCAGTAGGCTTTTGAAAAACATGTTACTGTTTTGTGATCTTGGGAATGGACCATCTGGGATTTTCGGAGAACCATTTTCGGTCAGCATCACACGAAAGGAATCAGTGACTTTATCTGGGCAAGACCAGTTTGATAGGTCATGATCAAGCAGCACATCGACATTTACATTGTCTGTTTTACTTAGTTGTTCTACACTATCATCAGTGACACTGGGCGTGCTGGCGGACTGTCCTGTTTCACTCTCACCAACTTGTTTATTGGCGCCATCGATGTGAAATATTGCGGCCTTACTCTCGCTAACATGTCCGAGGTCGTCATCGTTGGTGCTGCTGCTGACTTGAATGCTGTCCTTTCGTAGGCCTACTGTTTCATCTCTGCAGATTGTTGCTTGTTTATTGCTAATCTGCTGTCCCGTTTCGCTGCTAGTGTCCGCACTGAGGCAGTAACAACTAGAAAGTTCAGTCTGTCCCTGTAGCTACAATCATCTCCAATATTTTGTTTATTCTGACTTGCAAGAACCCAGTTGGTAAGGGAAGCTTTCATTCTTTTACCGTCTTCATCTCTAGTTATTTAGCGTTTTTGCTTTTGTGTTCCTGACACGTGTTTCTTTTCTTTCATTCATCGTGTTTATTTTTGTTGCGGTTAACGTAATTCGCTGTATTTTGAAGTGACGAGAGCGTAGCGTGCTTACGTTCACTTCTATAATAATTTTTATTTTTTTTATTTTACTGCAATATTATTAGATAACGTGTTCTTGAATGTAAAAAAATATATTTATAATTATAAAAAAAAATATCGACCAAAGTTGTGATTTTGGGGCATCCTAGACCCATATGCCCAGCATATTCTGCATCCCCCATAATATATATATAAATATACCACACACCAGTTTTACAAAATGAGGACATCCCCAAAAGGAGGTTTTTGCATATTTTATTTAAGTTTTGCTCACTTTTGGGTACAAATTTGTCCCTAAAATATGGTTAAGTAGGTACAGACACACAAAGAATCCCAGTTTTCTTTGAATGACATTTATTTCTCGGATTGGCTTCCAGCAAACTAGCACACTGTACATATATCACACAAAACAACCTTCAATAAGATATATTGAGTAAAACACCTGACCTATTGCACAAATGCTCTTCATCTGTATTTGAAGTGAAATTTTCTATTCTAGTGGTGACGACCACTAGGGACAAGAGAGTGAGATCTATGATTAAACCAGTTTATACGGGCCTCAGTCATTCATTGTCTGGCTAAATACAGAAGTGAAGCATATCTGTCTAAAGACATCCTGAAAGAGAACTAAAGAATGACTCGCACATTCATCTAACAGACCAACCGGCGGAGAAAGATCACGAGGCTCTTCTTCTGTCGTCCTGATTGGCTGATCAGGACTTTGTGAGAGAAATCAAGAGCTGTGATTGGTCCGAGCCTTTGGCTGAATAATAATTTAGAACCGCTGGGATCTCTATGATATGTTTCTCTTGACATATCACACCAATTTTTCATCCCAATGTGAAAACAAATACCGACGCAAATCAAATATGATAGTTTTGTTCACAATTGGAGGTAGTCAGTACTTGAATATAATATGAATCAAAATCTACACGATGACACACACCGCTATATGGGAATCTAGGAGTGTGTATTTGCGCATACACACTCACAATAGTTAACTATCTGTCTTAAGGCTCAGCAAGACTAAAGGGAAGTTATTTCTAATACTCTCCTGTGTTATAAAGCAAGCAATACACATGTGTGTATTCAAATATCTACTGTACGTGAGGGACAAACATGCAACAGTGCACAGATACATGATATGACTCTGCATGAACGATATATTCTATACAGTATAAGACGCTACAGAGCCAAGACGTCTAGGAATGAAAGATCTGGAGCTCTACGAAGATGACGAGGGCTGGACGGCTGCATGCACACAACTGGAGTATCTGGAGAAAGCGGGACAAAATGAGAATCTGCAGAGCACACTGATGAAAACAGAAGCTTGTTAGCTGGTTATATGCATATGTGCTGGCTTACATTAAACGATTAACTGGCTGCAGTCCCCTGTTGCATGATATAGATTCGTGAAGCATCGTCCACAACGCTGCTACAGTGAACCTCGCTCCTGAAACACAGAAGCGAGAGCGTACTCAAGTGCATGCCAACGCAAGCTAATGAAACTTCAAAGCTGAAACGTGTCCCTGGAGCACAAAAGCAGTCTTAAGTCGCTGGGGTATATTTGTAGCAATAGCCAACAATACACTGTATGGGTCAAAATGATCCATTTTATTTTATTTTTATATTTTATTAATCATTAGGATATTAAGATCATGTTCCATGAAGATATTTAGTACATTTCATACAGTAAATATATCAAAACTTAATGTTTGATTAGTAATATGCATTGCTTAGAACCTCATTCGAACAACTTTAAAGATGATTTTCTCCATATTTAGATTTTTTGCTAAATAGTTGTATCTTGGCCAAATTTAGTCATATCCTAACAATCACAATTTATTCAGCTTTCAGATGATGCATAAATCTAAATTTTGAAAAAAGTACCCTTATGACTGGTTTTGTGCTCCAGGGTCTCAAATTAAAATTAACTTAAAATGACAAATTGCAATTTAGTCTTGTCTATCGTAACAATATATATCGAATTTGCTTACCTGTTATCATTAATATCTGTACTATTTCCTGAAAAGCATAAAGAAGAGGTTACTACTATTAAAAGCAAACACATGCTACATTCTTGTTTTTTTTTGCGTAAATGTTTTAAGGTAAATGTGCCAAGTGTCATCCACATACACAAAAACAGTCTGCTATACGCTGCTTTATATTTGCAAACTGGTATTTGTTATCATATTATTTATTTGTAGCACTAGTTATTTAGCAAAAGAGGCTACTGAATAGGACGTCTTGCACGTTCACTGAAAATATCTTGACAAATAAGGTGGTTAAGAAAAGCTGGTTCTGGGCTTGAAATAATGGCTCTGCATGAGTTTGTTATAAGTTTGTGCCTCAAAACACATGGACTGCATTCAGCCCCGATAAAACGGTGCAAACCTTTATTAAACGGAAACAGTGGTGCGTTGAACACACTGTTCTGATGACGCAAGAGTGCAGCTGAGAAGGACATTTGTTGTGTTCTTTGTGTTCTGAGCCTGATGGAATCGGTATAAATATGTGTTTAATACTGCAAAACACACTCGATGTTACAGTCACTGCCCTTGCCTCCAAAAGAGAGCATCACAATTGAGTGAAGGGATTTGTGGAAACTGTGGTTCCTAATTATTGTGATCCAACATTTGCCTCATTTCAGGATGAAATGACAAACATTTCAGGTGAACGATAATCCACTTCTTACCTCCGAGACTGTGTTATGATCTATGACCTATGAGTATTACGCGTATCATTATTGCTGATCACTGTTGTTGTGCTATGATATTGTTGTCAGTATTTTAGTGTTTTGTTGTGTTTTGATGCACTCATGATGCTCTCTATTTCAGCTTACTCTACTTGTAATTAGAGCCATTCGTTTCACCTGTGTCTCATTTAGATGTGTGTATTTAAGTGACGGTGTCTCCTAGTTCCTTTGCTTGGTGTTTAGTTATTCTGAGTAAGTGTTATAGAAGTCTGTGGCTTCTTATAGTGTTTTTGCTTTTATTGTTTCCTCTCTGTGTTGGCTTTTTGTGGATTTTCTCCTCTGGAGTGTTTTTGCGTTAAGATCTTTGGATTTCTATATATAATATTTTTGTAGATTTCACTCTTTGGACTCTTTTTTTGTTTTCTGAGAACTATTTTCTCTGTTTTTGCTTCATGAAACCTGTTGCATCTCAACTGCTTCTAAGAGCGTCTTACTATCGGGTTCGTCATCCTCAAGTGGCTCAAGGACTGAGTATCTGACTTTCACACCAGAGAACCGGCTCTGACAATTGTAATATTTGCCATTATATAATCAGAGGAGCATAGACATGTTTATGAAAGTGTCACTCCACAATACAATAGCAAAATGTATAGTATGTTTATGCTAAATTAATCCGTGTCTAGCACACCTTCCTAAAGAAACGATATGGGCCAGAAGACATTTCAATTAAGATATTTAGACAGACTTAAAAAGTTTCAGATCTATACTTGTACTCTATTTCAGTTATTTTGACTTATGTAAACAAACATGTGCACACAATAGACATGTTCTTGTGAATTTATTTTGATGTTAATTACATTTACTTAGCATATCAACGTGATGATGGATTTGTATGTTACTATAAAACTCTTACGACGAACATATCTTCAATTGTTGCGTATACCAAGCTGCAGCGGACACATATTAAACAACTTCACTTGGACCCATTGTGCGAGCTGTGTCTTTAATACCGCGTGGTTTATATACACATTGCAGACATTTTTGACACCCCCACCAAACAAGAGAAAACGTATCTCAAACCCGGCTGCACACCGTTTCCAGTAAACATGTCATTCAAAAGGAAACCATAGCAAAACATTGGGCCTGATTTAAACAAGACATTACTGCCATTAATTTTGGAGACTATGCATAGCGGTAAAAGTGATTTGGTTTACAACTATCAAGTACTATTTAAACGTTGTTGCATCCAAATTAAGACTATGTTAAACTAGGTTACAGTCCTGAATGCATCATGATTGTTCGTGATCTGCTTATGTAGTAAAGTGGACTAATTATTTTAGTGCCTTCAAAGCGCACACACTTACCGTTCTCCACGTCGAGCGGACAGGAGCTCATTATGTCGGTGGATCTCACAGTGCTGTATCCAACACTGAAATGAACAAAGAGGTGAGAGGAAGTGAAGACAGACGGACAGGAAGTGGACAGGGAGGACAGACACTCACGTGTTGGTTTTCTGAAGAGCACATGTCTCCTCTTGCTGGAAGAAAGCGTTGCTGTAAGACGTGGCAGGTTTACTCGCGCGCGTGCTGGTGGGAGACGTGGCTGTAACATGGTGTCCAGGTCTCACTGGCTTAGCTACAGCGGTCACACATAAAACAAAACAAATACATTATTCATATAATCTTAGTCTGCTACTCCCTCGTGGAGTTTTTGTTCTCTTCCACTGTTTAGTGGTGGCTTTATTGTTTACTGTACTTGAATCTATCAAATCAAGATCACCGAATAAGCAGAATAATGACATTACATTTTCTTCTGTAGAGCTGCTTTATAGGAGAAACTGAATCATAACTCAATTTATTTCTTAAGTCTAGGATTTTGCATAATCGTCATTATTGTAAAGCTAAAATATGCTTTGTATAAAATGCTATACAAATAAATGTATTAATATTATTATATAGCACTTGCAAATAGGGATGGGCGATATCTTATCGTTCGCGATATATTGGTAAGTAAATCCCCCCCCCCCCCCCCCCCCGATAATAACGCAAAGTCTAGTTGTTGACATATTTCAGTTCGGAGCGACATCGAGGAAGGATGACGTGAAATTAAAGAGTTTATCGCTAAATAAAGAGCTCCTTCTATAATCTCAGGGCTGTACGGTGCACAACAAATAGCCTGTTTACAAATAAAGATATCATTTATTGACAAATTGACTTCATAACATAGTCGAGCGATTTAAATAACTTGTTTTTTGTGACCAGCGGTGGTTAATTCATATTACAGAATGATAGTATTATATATAATTATAAAGGCGATTTGCATTGCATTATAAATATACTTTACATTATAGATATATTTAGAGTTTATTGTCTTCAAGTTTCATAAGTTAAATCTCCATCGTGTGTGTTGTTCAGCGATAACTGGATACTTTGTCCATATTTGGGATTTCCCGGAGCGTTACTTCTGCGATACATGCGTGTAGTTTCTGCTCAAGAGCGCCCTCTGGCTTCCAGGATGAATTAAACCGTTATTATATTACATGTGTGTACTTAATAATGCTCACCCTATTTTGGGTAAAAATAGGAAAGATAAGGCTTTTCTCTAAAGAAAAAGGATTCCCTTATTTATGATATCGTTATCGCAATAAATACCAGAAATATTGTGATATATTTTAAAGTCCATATCGCCCATCCCTACGTCATTAATATTCTCCCATAACTGTTATTGTAAGATTTGACACCAACAGAAAATGCACTCTTCATTGAAACCAAACAAAGGCGCAGTACCGATCTGAGCGGCGTTGGATCGGCGCGTAGGATAACGCAGGCGCATGGCGTCACGGATGCGCTCCACCTCCTGCTGGTAGCGCCGGCGGTCGTTCATAGCGCCATGTTTAGCATCCTTCAGTGCTGTCTCCAGCGCCCGAACACGCTCAGCCGTAGAACGAAGACGCTTCTCCAGCTTCGGAAGCTCACAGCGCAGATCTGCATTATCACGTACCAGCTGCGCAAACATTGGCCGTTAGTAATCAGTATTATCAATATTATGACATGTAAGTGCTTATACTAAAAAAACTGTGTAAAACTGGGAAATTAAATCAGTACAAACTCTCATTACAGTGACACTGGTCTTTTAGAGTACACAGCTGATATAGAAACAATTATAGCCATGACATTTCTTTATAATATCTGACCCTGGAGCATAAAAGCAGTGTTGAGTCGCTGGGGTATATTTGTAGCAATAGCCAACAATACATTGTATGGGTCAAAATTATAGATTTTTCTGTTATGCCAAAAATCATTAGATATTAAGATCATGTTTCATGAAGATATTTTGTACCGTAAATATATCAAAACTTAATTTTTGATTAGTAATATGCATTGTTAAAAACTTAATTTGAACAACTTTAAAGATGATTTTCTCAATATTTCGATTTTTTTGCACCCTCAGATTTTTTTTTTTTAGAAGAGCTTTGAGACAAGAACATAAGACTGGAAATATCAATCAGTGCATGACTCGCATCTTGAATGGTTGGTTAAACTGTTATTGTTCAAGTATTGCGATTCATATACATACTTTTCTCAAAAGATTAATATCCATTTGTATAAAAACTGCCCCATGAATTTGCACATCCTCACCTGTTTATGAACCTTTGTAAGCTGATCCAGGTTGTTCTCAAGAAAGGAAATCTTCTGTTTCTGAGTGTTAGACCCCCCACTATCATCAGGTCCAATTTCTGTACTCTGAATGAGGAGATCGAGTCAGAAACACGCACAGCAGCGGAGCATATGTTAAGCAAGATACGCCTTCTGCTCATATGTGAACTCACTTTTTTAACCCGCGCCGTGAGGTCTTGAACGAACAGCTTGCGCAGGTTGTGGAGGGTCTGGAGTTCACGGGCCTACGACGGAGACAGAAGACATCACATATACAGTTGGTGATTTACATGCAGTATCTGCAGTGCAATTCTTCATTTTTAGGACTTTTGCTCTAAAATGACATCATCACGTGGTGCAGAAATTCAGATGAGAATGATGTAAAACGATTATAAGAGTCGAATAAGAGGACGAGTGTATGAGAAACTTACGACAGTCTCCTCAAGGCGCCTGAGATCCTGTTTGGACTGCTTGTTCCTCTCCTGCTGAAACCTGATGAGAAACCACTGTTAACACACACTCAACACTACAGCCTCTCTTCTACAGTCTCAGTGTGGAAGAACACGTACGACAGCTGCTCCAAGCAGGCGCTCTTGCTGTCGTCCTGCAGTCTGAGGTTACTGAGACTGGACCGCACGTGAACCAGCTCCAGATCCAGAGCCTGGTTCTTACTGCAAGACATGTGGTGACAGCATTAGTTACCATACACAGCGGTTACGCTAAAAGCCTCATCTATACAGGATAGGGCTGTCTTTATTGCTTTGAATAAGTGTGCATTAGTAATATTTTGCTCGATGCGCCCTCTTGTGGCTTCAGGAGAGAAGACAAAAGCTTAACTGAAATTATGCCTCGAATATTGATAATATTTTAGTACAAAATTCTCTTTGCCAGCCCTATTAAAGGAAGCAGTTTCAGCCAGACTGACTCGGTAAGCTCGTCGATGAGGCGCTGCTTCTCGTTGATTTCATCCCGCAGGTGGCTGAGCTGCGTCTGACGAGACCCCACGTGAAGAGCCTTCTAAACAAACACACCAATAATCAGATTAATATAATCATATCTGACACACCATTAGTGACTTCTCTTTGTGTGAGGACCCATCTCTCGAGTCATAATGCGTATGCGTTTCTTACACTAGTCACAGAACCGTTTATGTATTGAATACATGTTTGTTCTACTTACTTTCCCATCAGCCTTCTCTCCTCCGTCCACTTCTGCCTCACGACTCTCTGATATAAACAGATATACATTATCATCAGTAGTGTACAGAACTGAGCTCAATCTCAATCTGAAATCTCAAGTTTCCAGTTCATTTGAACGCCCGTCAATGACAGTCTATAGGGCTTTTGGTAGATTTTAATATTATAATTTAGAAAAGATACAGCATACAGTTTGACTGTAGCTTGGAAAAGCATCAAATGTCTGTGTTTTGCCGGTGATCGTGCTCAATTGCTCATCACTCTTTAGCTCCGCCCACAACACGCCTCCAGGAGCGCGGCTTTTTTCAGAACGAATCGTGAAGCTGTATCTTTTTTTTATGAATATGATAAAACTAAAGACTTTTTTTGGAGATATGAAGGATGCAGTACTACTCTATAGGTACTCAAGATTAACATGAGATTGGGTGAAACTGTGTGTGTTATGCCCTCTTTAAAATTCACAAAGTCAGACGTTTTGGAAGTCTATGGTGTGTTATATGAAGAAATGTTAACCTGAGGAAACTCAGTCAGAAAAGCCTGAAGGATGGATTTTTTTTAAGTGTTATGATTGGGCTTCATTTCACTTAAGGTGTGTGATTGTTTGTCTCACCTGAGTTCTGCAGTATGTAGAGCTCTTCGCTGAGCGCGTCATAATTATCCTCCAGCTGCCTCTTTTTTTGCTCCACGTTCTGCATGTATTCTGTGAGAGACCGGATCTTTGCCTCGTGCTGCTCGCAGACACACAGACACAAAGTCAGCTTCATAAAGAACACACAGCATCAGTCCACGAGAACCACACGTCATGTTCCAGCTCACTAACATCAGGAAGATCATCACGTACTGATGTGTATATTGATGGGCTGATGGAGACACTATTAGAGATGCACCGGAATGAAAACTCTTGGCCGAACCCGAAACCAAACAAAATGAAACATTGGCCGAAGGCTGAATACTGAACACTGCACGAACGCACGCACGCACACACGCACACACACACTCTCTCTCACACACACTCGCGCACACACACACACACACACACCCACACACACACACCAACACACACCACACACACACACACACACACCCACACACACTCTCTCTCTCACACACCACGCACACACACACACACCACACACACACACACACACCACACCCCACACACACACACACACACTCCACCACACCCCCCACACACACCACACTCTCTCTCTCACACACACACACAGCACACACACCCACCAACACACCCACACACACCCTCTCCACAACACACCACACCACTCACACACCACACCACACACCAACACACACCCACACACACACACACACACACACTCTCTTCACACACAACACACACACACACACACACACACTCACTCATCAGCTCACACAGCACACCACTACACACACTCACAACACGCCACGCGCACTCCACACACACACTCACACGCACACACTCACACGCCTCACAACGCACACACACACACACACTCACACACCACACACACACACACACCACCTGAGAGATGAGCAGCTGGCAGGAGGACAGCTCTCGGCTGGTTTCCTCCATCTTGCGTGGCACTCCAGCTGCATGTTCTCCAGCATGTCTGCAGCGCTTCACCATCGCTTTACCTCCGGACTTGATCTTACTGATGTACAGCCGCGCCACCGGTGAACTCCTCCTCGATCGCACCGCTGATCTCCACCGGCTACACACACACACACACACACAGATTACTGCAGGGACTGCAAACACACATTTAATATAGTGCTTCATGACTTCATGTGATTCACACTTCTTTTTGAGAATACATTTGTAACAAATCATAAATCCAGAAAAATTTAAACCAACAACACAGACTTTCCTAAAAAAATACAATAATTTATTCACAGGGCCCTATTATTGTAACATTCTTAATACATGTATGAATTGCATTGATTATAAATTTTGTATATGATTAAAAATGATAAAAAAAATTAAAATGGAATCTTGAGAAATTAAATTGTAAAATACAGAATTTGTATAAATATATCTGAAATATAGAGCCCTACTTGTTTTTTGTTTGTTTGTTTTTATACTTTTGATAAATAGTTTTTTATGATTTAAATACATTTTAGAGATGCTTTTGATGCATGTTTCTTTGTGAAATTGAAATATAACAAAACTAAATTGAAATTTTAAAACAAACCCCAAATCAAACAAATAAGTAACACAAATAAAATAAATCTGTTCATAGAAAAAAAACTAAGGCTTTGTCTGTGCTCTTTCCATTTAAAATTAGAGGCAACCACTGCATTTAATCATGGTCAAAACAAAGATGTCACAAAGGAAGAAGTCCCACTGGTGGAGGGAGAGCTCCCACGTGAGTACCAAGACCCAGTCGCCACCAAATCACACAGGACAGAGACAAAAGCAGAGACAAAGAAACCAACTAGAAGAGGCAAGCCCAAATAGCCAAAATCAAGCGAGACAGAGGCATGGCGATCACTGGAGACCAACCTGACCAAGACACTGGAGGGATCTTTGTGAGGAGGGGTGGAATCCAAGCTCAACCAGATTGGGGACATCCTATACCAGGCCTGCAAGAACAGGTTTGGCGAAGTGACCTCTAACCAGAGGACCGCCCAAAGAGAGAAGGGAAGGAGGGAAAAGGAGATTGACCATTTAGTGCGAAGGTGACAACATTTAAGAACGAACTGGAGGAAGGCAACGCTGGCAGAGAAAGAGGGTCTGAAAGCCTTGTGGGAGGAGGTCAGGCAAAGACTGCCCAGGCTTCGCAGGCCTGAGCGTATCCGCAAGCGCAGCAAATGGAAACAGAAAGAACGAGCCAGCTTCTTCAAAGATCCCTTGACAGACAGACAAAGCATGCCAAACAGCTGCTGGAGGAGAAGAAGAGTGGGAAGCTTGAAACCACCAGGGAGCAACTGGAACAGCATGTCAGAGAACAGTACAGCGATCCAGTAAGGAATGTCCCATTAGGAGCACCAGGATACGTTCCTAAGTCCGCACCTCCAACTGCTGTGTTCAACATCATGCCTCCCAAGCTCAGCGAAGTCAGGCAAGTTGTGGAGAAGGCAAGGTCTTCATCAGCACCAGGCCCCAATGGAATCCCCTACAAGCTCTATAAGAACTGCCCCAAGGTACTAGACCTGCTATTGTACCTCATGAGAACTGCCTGGAAAAGCAACTCATCCCATCCGAGTGGCAAAGAACTGTGGCGGTCTTCATCCCCAAGGAAGCGAACTCCAAAGACATCAGCCAGTTCAGAAAAATCGCTCTGCTGAACATAGAAGGAAAAATCTTATTCTCAGTGCTGGCCAGAAGGATGACCACCTACCTGCTTGAGAATGGCTACATCGACACCAACTGCCAGAAGGCGGGAGTCCCAGACTTCTCAGCATGCGTAGAGCACGCTACAATGACGGGAAAAGACAGACCTGCACGTCGTCTGGCTCGATCTTGCTAATGCATATGGTTCAGTCCTACACCATCTGATAAACTATGCCATGGAGTTCTTCCATAATCCCCCCTGCATAAAGAACATGGTGGCATTCTACATCAATGACCTGCAGATGTGATTTGCCCTCCAAGATTTCACCACCGGGTGGCAACAGTTAGAAGTAGGAATCGCCATGGATTGTGCCATCTCTCCCATCCTGTTCCTGTCAGCCTTTGAGGTAATCCTCGTCGGAGCAAGACAGATGGTTGGAGGGATTAAGCTACCATGGGGGCAGAGATTACCCCACTGAGGACGTACATGGACGACGTCACCAGCCTCCTTCAAACAGCAGCATGCACATCAAGGCTGCTGAATAGGATGGACGAGTTGATGTCGTGGGCAGGAATGAAGATCAAGCCATCAAAATCACGGAGCCTGTCTCTCAGAAGAGAAGTCAGAAACGAAAGCACCTTTTCATTGTGGGGGGAGAGAAAATCCCTTTCCTCTCTGAGCAACTCATTAAAAGCCTGGGGAGGCAGTACATGGTAGAGTTTAGGGACAAACACATGGGGAGAACCGTGATGAAACCGCTCTCAGAAGGCCTGGCAAAGTTCGATCAAAGCCAACTCCCAGGGAAGTACAAGGTCTGGTGCTACCAATTTACGCTCTACATGAGGGTGATGTGGCCACTGAAAATGAGTGAGATCCCCTCATCCACTGCAAGTAAGATGGATGGAAAAGCCAACACATTCATCCGAATGTGGTTGGGGCTGCCACGGTGAATCTCTGAAACGAGCCTCTTCGGAAGGAACACCCTCCAGCTGTCGCTTCAATCCATCAGTTTGGGCTACAAGCAGGAAAAGACCAGGCTTGTTCTCGAGTTGAAAGAGTCCGCTGACCAGACTGTAAGGAATGCTAACCCCAAGGTTCTGACAGGCCAGATGTGGAATGCCCAAACTGAGGTTGACCAAGCCGTCAGTCATTCGCAACATCAAAAGATTGTCGGCAGAGTCCAGAAAGGAAGAGCGTGGCTAGGGTGGGGAGAAGTGCCACTGTTCTGGTCCATGGCCAACCACAAAGAGAGGAAGGAGATGGTGATGGCGGAGGTGACAAGAATGGAGGAAGAGCGCTACAGGATCAAGGCCGTGCCGCAGGGCCAGCAGGGAAGCTGGACAACCTGGGACGGAGTTGTCAACCGAAACATCACCTGGTCAGACCTGTGGAAGATCCCACAGGCAAGGCTCAGCTCCTCATCCGCTCAACCTACGACACGCTTCCCTGTCCTCGGAACCTTCACCAGTGGTTCGGGAGTGAGGAAGGCTGCATACTCTGTACTACCCCTAACGCAAGCCTACAACACATCTTGCCAGGCTGTAAGATGACGCTCTCCCAAGGATGTTACAGATGGCGCCACGACCAGTTCTTGAGAAAGCTAGCCGAGTTATTAGAGGGGTGTTGACATGGCATCAAAGGTGTTCCATCTGCAGAGAACTACAACCACATCAGCTTTGTCATGGAAGACAGGGAGGGGGGGGGGGGTGGGGGGGGGGAAGAAACATCAGACCAAAAGAAACACCTAGGCCATTTTTCCCTGACCTGGAGTGGAACATGAGAGTCAACCTTGACAGGCAAATCCGTTTCCCGGTCGAGATCACTGCTACCTCTCTCCACCCTGACATAGTGGTGTGGTCCACCAAGGCAAAATCAATGCTGCTCATTGAGCTCACAATACCAGCGAGGGGGGGGGGGGGGGGAATGGAGGCCGCCTACAAATGCATGAAGGCCAATTACTTAGAGCTGGCTGCTGAGTGCTGGAAGACCACCATCTATCTAGTGGAGGTTGGATGCCGAGGCTATGTAGGGTTGTCAACCACACGCCTTCTGAGGGAGGTAGGAGTGACCGGAGGGATCCTAAAGAAGGCAATCAAAGAGCTAGCGGAGGAGGCCGAGAAGGGAGAGCTTTTGGTTGACAGGGAAATGTCCCTGTCACTGCTCCGCCACCAGGAGACGTTCCAGGATTAAAGGAGCGAAACGTTGGTGAATGGTGGTCCCTGGCTGATGACCCTGCAGCTGACCCGTGGGCACCGGAGGAGATGCGACCGGCAGTGATGCCTTGCAAGTGTTCCACCTACCTGTATATTTCACTTATCTAAAGTAGATTATAGAATTTAATAATTTGAAGCATAACCAGAATGGTCTGACTTTATTTTTGTGAGACTATATAAAACATATCTGAACGAAACAGCAGACGAGCTGAATGAGACACAAATTCGCTCTCTGACAGCAGGTGGTGCTTATGAACAGCAATGATACAGTGTCTCCTTGGTTACCGCTGTAAACAAAGCAGCTGCTCTTATGAACAGCAATGATACAGTGTTTCCTTGGTTACGGCTGTAACAAAGCAGCGCTGCACCTTATGAACACTGCTTTAATATGCATCGTTTAGAGACAAGATGAAAAGATAATACCCGGTAAACTTTTCTAAAGACAATCAGTTCCCCTCAGAGATACATTCATATAAACTCCTGCTCCAGTTTAATCGCGATTTGTTTTAGCATCTCAACTTATTTTAATCGTCACGTATTTTAATCGATTTTCAACCGGCTTGCATCCCTAACCATTACAGAATTTAGAAAAATTAGGACAAGCAAACAAAAAAACTTATACAATTAAAACAGATTTCATAGAGCCCTAATACAGACCATTTTCTGTGTGTCAAGCTGTTGTGAATACATTTTATAATTAGACAACTTTTTATAATCTCTAAAAAAGATCTCAGAGGACTCTCTGGGCTTACGAGCTTGATTTCTCCATTGCCGACGATGCTACTGAACTCGCTGAGGTCCTTCATCAGCCCGTTCAACACGTCAGCGATGCGCTTCCTCTGCTGCGAGCTCACTTCCTGCATTTGAGCAAGCTCCGCCTCCAGCTCCATCAGATTGGCCTAGAAAGCAACAGAACCAGTGAGTCACTCACGTAAGTTGTTTACTGCATGGATCACTGTGTAGCGTGAGAATAGGACAGCGGACGTCACCATCTTGTGGCTGAGCTGCTCGGCCAGCTGCTTGTTGTGCAGGTTCTTCTCCTCCACCTCCAGACTCTTCTGGTCATAGTTGACCGCCAGCTCCTCCAGCGCCTGCAGAACCTCCCGCACTTCGACTTTAGCGCTGTCGCTCTCCATCTGCAGCCGGCCCAGCTCCGTCTGCACCTTATCACTGTCTCCACGCGTGGACGCCAGCAACTGCAACGAGAGGGCGGTCATTAATGCGAGCTGGCAAAACCTCCAATATCCATCTTACAGCACTTTACAAACGGAGAGTTCAGCCGCTAAAATGGGACTAGATGAGCCATGTTTTGGGAACTAGTGACCATAGTTAGCAAACAAAGCTTTTAGAAAATGCACCACAGAGCGAGTCTCCTCAACTCATATTCAGACTGTCAGTTATTTGTAAATCAAATCTGTTTTGCCGGCTTCATAAACATTCAAATATCCTCTTAAAAGGCTTTTTGAATTTTTTTTTTACTTTCAAAGAACGCTTTATCAAGCCAACATTTACAGTTTACCTTGTAGTTAAAAGTAGCAGAATCTAAATTTCTTTGAATTGTATTATTTTAGCTCCCTTTAAAGGATAGTTAGCCCCCAAAATGAAGATTTTCATTTTTAATTGAACGGTGAGTCATTATTTACTCACTTTTAAATCGTTCCAAACTTGTAGGAGTTTCTTTCTTCTGCTGAACATAAAAATATATATTTTTTTTTGAAGAATGTAGGTAACCAAATTGATGGTAGCCATTGACTTCCTAGTATGGAATAAAATTCCATGGAAGTCAACTGTCTTGTTACCCATATTATTCAAAATATCTGCTTTTATGTTCAACAGAAGTATGTTCAACACTTCCATAGTGTACTTAAAGTGCTCTATATTCGCGCACTAATTTTGTACTTAATATACTAAAAATAATTCTATACTACTTCTTAAGATAAACTTAAGATCATCTTAGTGTACTCAATGTGCTATTTTGGGACACCATGAATATGAACTAAAATGCGCTTTTAACATACTATCTCTGTATTAAAATATATTTAGTTACTATCTGTAGTACACTTGAACCGTCTTCCAAACACTAGAAGACACAAGTGTACTACAAGTGTTAGTACAAAATTAGTGCGCGAAAATAGAGCACTTTAAGTAGAGTTTGTTTTTCACCTGGGTAGTGCACAACCCTGATGAGTTTGATGTGAAAAAGTAAGTACACCCGCATGAACATTTCCAGTGGTCTTCATGTCAGCAATACTCTATGTGATCGAATTTGTAATAACCGGGCATATGTGTCTCTGTAAAATAAAATTACGCAAGTACAGCGCCAATTAAATCAGTTTTCTGCTATGGAACATAATATCACAGTAGTTGCAATATAGCAGGTGTCGTTCTCCATTATTAAAATATTGCTATTACTTTTATTTCTTATTTACTATATGGTGTGATTTGTTGTTGTTTTAAATAACTGCCAACTATAATTATGAATAACTTTTTGTTAACAAAATGATACGTTTTGATATTTTTCAGTGGGGGCAGTCAAATTTAATTTTGAACTTTGAAAATTAATAAAATTTCAGATCGAAATGAAAAATAAAAACTGTGCCTTTGATAGTAAGATGACAATGAATTATAATACCAACGTACTTGAATGACTCAAGTTTATTCATTTAGGTTTGGTTTGCTTTTATTTGTTGCGCCCTCTTTGTGACTTGTTGATTTAAACATCTGGTGTTGAGTAGCATTCTCTCTTATCTAGCATTACAACAGAGTGTTGACTTATCATTTATGTTTTGTAGGTTGAGCACCTGTATTTATATATTTTTGGGATGTGCATGCACTATTTTTGAGTAAATAACACACAAACAATTAGCATATCAACAGCCACTACAGGACAACCTGAATGTGACCTCTGACCTCATCCTGATCCAGTATCTGCTCCTTCAGCTTCTCCACCAGCTGACACTGAAGATTGATCTCATCATCCTACAACACACACATTTTTATCGTGTTTTGCCATAAATACAGTAATCCATGATCATTATGCACAGTGAGAGTTAATTTGCTGGTTTACTCTGAATGCATCTCAGTAATAACGTCACGAGTGCAAGGTCACCTTATCGTCCAGATGTCGGTAGAGTTTGCGGATCTCTTCCTCGTATTTCTGCCGCTCTTCCTCTGAGATCCGCACCACAATAGAGGAGGTGTCAGAGTCTCTCTCTCTCTCTCTCTCTCGCTGGCGCTCGGATGATCTCTCGTATCCAGAGCCGTCTCATCACTGCCGTCCAGCTTCACCACATCAGCATCTGCCTGCTCCGTCTCAGGAACCTTCTCTCCTACAGAAAAAAACATCACAATTACACCAGTTACGTGTCAGTGAATCCTCGACAATGTTTACCAAAATGTATCAGCTCAAACCGGATAATACCAGCAAACAACCCTGGTTTAAGTTGTTTTTAGAAGGAATTTTCAATTGATATTTAAGCATATCAGGATGGGATGTGATGTCATTAAAGTATTCTGCTCAAAACTTGCCCAGTTGTGCAGCTTGTCCAGCTGGGGACTTCCAAACTTTGTGGTGTTATTTGTCTATTTATAATTAGAATATGCTCCAAAATCCAAAAGTTAGTAGTTATTAAGAAACACAACCTTGACCCAAAAGGATTAGTCAAATATAGGACATTATATGTCAGAATCTCTATCTGCAGAATCTCTATCTCTAACTTTCATATAAAAAATGCTAGACAAAGTTGTATGCGCTGAACTATGCTCATTTCTGCAGATCATCCTATCATGGCTGCATCTCATGCATTATTGGACCTTAGTTCTGCTTGTCACATGATTCCCTTGCATGAGCTTGAAAATTACATTGGTATCAGTGGACTGATAGTGTGGTTTAAATCTTATGTATTTATTCAGATTCAGAATTGTATTGCACAGTTGCATTGCATTGAATCAATATGCACTGATTCAGAATGCAGCTGCACGACTGGTCTTCAACGAGGTTCAATATATATAATATAAACTCCAGGTGGTACAAAATGCAGCAGCTAGAGATTTGACAACTGTCAAATTGCTAATACCAAGAATATCGCAATCATCTGTATATGTCATTGTGGTAGATCCTGTTCACATTTAGATCCTACTTTATAAAAGTGTTTATCAGAAACCATCTGTCAATTTCAATATACTGAATTCCACTGTAGCTTGGAATCAACTATTACATTGTGCACATCTTGTAAAATTGTATAGTGTATACATTACTACATAAATAAAACTGACTTGACTCATCAGAGCAGTGCAAAGGCTCACCACTGCGCCAGCGCCGCAGCTCCAGCTCCAGACTTTGGACGGTGTCCCTCAAGATAGTTTTCTCCTTCTCTTTCTCGTACTTCCTCTTCCACTGCTCAGCCGTCAGCTCCAGGTTAACGGAGGCCGCGTGTTCTTGATGGTCTTAGCACTACAACACACACACACACCACACACACACACACACACACACATGCGCACAACACACACACACACACACACACACACACACAAACACACACACACACACAACACCACACGCGCACGCACGCACGCACGCACACACACACAACACACATGCGCACACACACACACACACACACACACACACACACACACACACACACACACACACACACACACACACACACACACACACACACGCACGCGCACACACACACACACACACACACACGCACGCACGCACACACACACACACACACACACACACACACATGCGCACACACACACAACCACACACAACACACGCACGCGCACACACACACACACACACACACACACACACGCGCGCACGCACGCACGCACGCACACACACACACACAACACACACATGCGCACACACACACACACACACACACACACACACACACACACACACACACACACACACACAGAGGTCTCTGTCTATTAATTCTGTGCAATTAATTCTAAAGCTGTAAATATGCCATTGGTTTAAACTGATAGAAAGTACAAAACTCAAACTTTAACCAACAACAATTAGCTTGTTAAAGGGATAGTTCACCCAAATAAGAAAATGCAGTCATCATTTACTCACCCTCATATAATTTGATAGTGTTCAGTTGATGGTAGTCATTGACTTTCATAGTATTTTCTTCGATATTATGGAAGTCAATGGCTATGTCAACTATTAATACTCAATATCATGAGTGAAAAAAAATATTTTCTTACTTACTATTTTTGTCTTGTTTTCTAGTAAAAATACCAAAACATTCCTGAATCAAGATGCATTTACTTAACAAGTAAAACATTTGTACCAAAAATTAAATAAAACAAATACATAAAATGAAAACAATGGTTAGTTTTAAGAAAAAATAATAATTAAAAGGCTAAACAATATATATTTTTTGCCCCATTGGCAGATATTTTTGCTTGTTTTAATCCAAAACCAACACAATTTTGATATTTTTCCAGAAAAACAAAACAATAATAGTATTATAGTATAATAATAGTATAATAATAGTTTTATGTTAGTAATTTTGCTTGTCAAGTAAATGCTAAGTAAAAAAAAAATCTATTTTTGCAGTGGCATAATAAAAGACTTTCCATTTTTTGGTGAACTATCCCTTTAAGAAGCAGTCAAATTCATATTCAATATATATATTTAACACTAGACAGAGATTCTGTTGATTCTGTTCAAAAGTGGTTCAGTATGACCTTCAGCATTGTGAACAAAGTGCTTCTCTGCATTAATTGTTTGTTCACTAGTGTAAAACAAATCTTAAAAGTAAATTTTTGATATTCTGTATTTGCATAAAATATAAAATTAATGAAATAAAGCTCACTTAAGTAAACGTACAGAGATCACACTTTTAAGAAATGTATTATTTTGTAA
>QVTF01006993.1:0-26468 GCA_003573665.1 Oxygymnocypris stewartii | reverse complement strand
CTCCGATGGGCAGCATGATGATGCTCTTGCCTGTGACGTCCTGGAAGGTTCTGGCGATGGGGATCGTGCCTCCTTCACGGATCAGGTCCGGCTCCACGGAAAACACTACGAGACACACAGCGTCTCTTATCAGTCCTGCGTTTGCTGGAGCTTTCTAGACTCCAAGCAAGCTCAAAGCAGAAGATCCAGAGAGGAACAACAGTGTGGTGACTAGCTGAAATACACTATATGGACAAAAGTATTGGCACCCCTTCTAATGAAAGGTTGGACTACTTTAGTGATCTCCATGAGTACAAATCTTAATGTTGAAGCATATAATGATATTGTAGGGAATCTAATGTTATAGCAACAGTTTGGACTCTTTTCTATTCTAACATGACAGTGTCTCTGTGTATAAGACAAGAATCAAAGAGAAATGATGATTCAGTCAGTGTGGAAGAACTTGACTGGTCTGACTTCAATCTATGCTCCCATAAAACAATTAGGACGATACTAATTGGCATAATTGTATTTTTAGCCGTCCAGAAGGGTTTATGCATCCATGCATTTTTTCTTCTTATGCAACTTGGTTTGTTTAAAAGCAAATAGATTATTAAACAAGTTCTAAATTACTTGCAAGTATTAAAAAAAAAAAAATTCAGAACAAAATACAAAAGTTAGAGACTGTAATTAATTGCATCATTTGCAATGCAAAAAAACATAAAGGGGTCATATGATGCGATTTCACGTTTTCATTCAATTCTATATCAAAGTTAAGACTCGACCACGCCCTCCTAAAATGGCTCATTTAAACCCCCCCCACACACACACACATGTCTGCATCACTGTGTGGGGAGATTTGCATAACTCCGCCCCAAATGTGCACGCAACGAAAGAAGGCGGAGCTATTATTCTGGCTGTCAGACGGCGTGTTTCATTGTGAAAGAGAAATTACTTGTTTGTGCTTCCAAAAGAGGACACAGCTATAAATCAGTGGTTCAGTTGTGTTTACAACACTGTCCCAGAACAGCTCAACCCAAATATTAGACCGTGTGCAGCGTATTTAACGCAGGACTGTGTCCTGAACCCGTGAGAGTAACGTACAACGCTTCTGTGCTCAAAGACTGTTTCTATAAAGTGGAGCACAGCCTGTACGTATGATTTCATATTTAAAGATTTGACGATTCAGACGTGAGTTTTGAGCGGTGTAGAGTAGTGAGTCGTTTCTCCGATCACAAATGCAGACATGGTCATGTTTAGAAGACAGTATAAGTCATTATAATCAGTAATTATATCCTCACTGGATGCAACAAATGCCTCGTTTATAATGGCTTTTATTGTTTTTGTCTCGTCGGCACACAATATGGTAAGAGCCGTATTATTTACATTTCACTACTGATTATATTCTGTATAATTGAGTATGTGACGAATAAAAGAACCTTGAGCTGTAACATTTGTTACGCTTGAGGTATTCGGCCAATCACAACGCACCGGATAACCGGCCAATCAGAGCACGCCTCGCTTCTCAGATCGATGCGCTTTGGAACAATTGGCGTGTTTTAGAAAGGAGCAATAATAATGTACAGTATGTGGGAAAATATGTTTTTTGAACCACGTAGACACATTGCATTACACCAAATAATGTTGGTTTCAGCATCGTCATATGACTCCTTTAATAGGTGAGACTGTGCTTCAGAGCAGAAGTGAAGTGTGTGGACCTCTCTTGACCGCTGCTCTCCCGGCTTCATACAGCGGGTGTTTGGGGTCGGCCAGCCAAGGCTTGGCTCCGATGACCATCGTGATGTTGAGTTTGTTGGGACTCTTGCGCTTCGCAAACACCGAGTGTAAATAATCAGACACCTGGGGTTAAAAAGCACCGGTTATAACACGAACAGCCATTTCTACTAGTGCGATATGTGCTTTAAATAACAGTATAATTCATACTGGAAGCCAGAGGGCGCTCTTGAGCAGAAACTCCACATGCATCGCAGAATTAATAGCACTGGCATGCTTAATTAAATCAATATAGAGACAAAGCCATCCAGTTATCACTGAATTTAATGCACTACGCAGACAGAGACATTCTGACGTGAAGAGTATAAACATACGATTGCACAAAACATATGGATTCAAGCAATCGTTTTAGACAAGGAAAGTATATTTATAATCAATGCTAATCGACGTGTATATAATACTATCATTCTGTGATATGAAACGATTGTAAAAGCAATAAACTCCTTAATTTCACGTCGAAATTAAAGCGAAAACTAGACTTTATCGTTGTTATTATCGCAGGGAGACTAATTATTATCCTTGGGGGGATTTTTACTGGTTTATGTGACCCTGAAGCACAAAACTAGACATAAGCGTCAATTTGTATGAAATTGAGATTTATGCATTATCTGAAAGCTGAATAAATAATTTCCATTGATGTATGGTTTGGACAATATATCTAAATATTGAGAAAATCATCTTTAAAGTTGTTTAAATGAAGTTCTTAGCAATGCATATTAATAATCAATAATTAAGTTTGGATATATTTACGGTACAAATATCTTCATGGAACATGATCTTAATATCTAATGATTTTTGGCATAAAAGAAAAATTTATAATTTTGACCCATACAGTGGCTATTGCTACAAATATACTTAAGTCTGCTTTTGTGCTCCAGGGCCCAAATATGGCCCATCCCTAATTTCTACACATTAAACTGAGCTTGACCTGTTTTTGCACCACGGCTGGTTCCATGTTAGGAACCTGGCGGATGGAGAACTTGGCGATGACTTTGGCCGGGATGACCGTCTTGGTGCCCGGCGCGGAGAAAGCGCCCTCGATGCCGTGGATCGACACGGTCGGGTGACGCCAGCGATGAGCGAGAAGATCCACCTGATGGAGCCAAGAAGGGCAAAAACACGGGTTTGCTTGCACAACGCTTGAATACGGAGTAAGTGAGGAGCTAATCTTTAAAAAAAACAGGCGTCTTATTTTCTCTTTTTTCCAGTGTATGACTCGAGAGCTGTTTCTTAAAGAGACAGTACACCTAAAAATGAAAATTCTCAGGTAGGTCCAAACCTGTATGAATGTGTTTGTTCTGATGAATATTTTGAAGAAAGTTCATAACCAGGCTGTTCTTCAGAATATCAAGCAGAACAAACACGACCAACACGAGGCTGGGCGAATTAGTTTTTGTGTGTACTGTCTCTTTAAGTTGTGTTCCTTGCCTTGTTGCTTTGAAAGAATATAAAGCAGAGTTCCTTGCACAAATATCTCAGTCTATTTTGTTTTAGAGTTGAAGTAGAAATGGCGGTATAGTTCATGTATAATGTCATGCGAAATGAGCTTTTTCTGTTATTTTACGAATTTATTTTGTACTGTGTATGACTCGAGAGCGGTTTCTTAAAGAGACAGTACACCTTAAAATGAAAATTCTCAAGTAGGTCCAAACCTGTATAAATGTGTTTGTTCTGATGAATATTTTGAAGAAAGTTCATAACCAGGCTGTTCTTCAGAACAAACACGACCAACACGAGGCGGAGCGAATGAGTTTTCGTGTGTACTGTCTCTTTAAGTGGTGTTCCTTGCCTTGTTGCTGTACATGAGTTCACTCAGGCCGATGTCGTTCTTGAAGCTCTCCAGGTCGAACTCGATGTCTTGGTACATCTTCCACTCTTCGTCAGACAGATGCGCGACCGCTTCTCTAACGCCGGGGATCAGGATCTTCCCGCTGGGGCTGATGAGTTTATCTGAGGAACAAAAATACAGTTTTTCATAAAAACATCTGGAGCCGTATTGAGCCGAACGCTTTAATCTGTGTGTGACACTTTTGTCCTTTTCAGTGTATTTTATTTCATCATTTACTGCAAGATTTCGTCTTTTAATAAATCTATTTTACACTAAAAAATAGTTCCTCTCAGGACCTCAAAGACGAGAATATCCTCATAGAAGCCCATTAAAACAGCAACGAGCTATTTAACTATAAAACGATGCTTTCTTTATTAATAAGCTTTCATTTTGTTGGTATGTCTTCAGAATTATTATTTGTTTTTTAATTTAGCATATGTAGTCATTTTCTCAGATCTGGCCTTTAAAGCAAATACTCACATTTTCCCTGTTTTCTGCTTTTGCTGTATTATAGAGATAGTTTAATAAATTATTCATAAATTATACTGTACTGTGAATCATAAACTGTGTTTGTGAGTCTAACGGGAAAGTTTGGTATCACATCCAAACATACTAAAAGCTCATTTTTTGCGATATCAACTTTAAATATGAAACACATCTTGTTTGGATTTATGAGCTTTTTTTGCATTCAACATGTTTTAATATTGCTCACAGATCATTTTCATAAACGTAAACCTCTGTAACGTGTTTGGTTTAAATCTTCAGCAATAATCTTGCAAGGACCTTCTTTAAAATGAGACCAAGCGCAGGTCTGTGCTTCACATGATTATCACGGTTCATGGACCTGGATCTTTTTGCCCTCTATGGACCCGTGTAAGTTTGTTTAATTGATGCACAAGTGTTAATGAGCACCTAAGATGCCGATCAGGTCCGTCATCGGCTCGATCACGGTTCCTCCATAAAGCCCAGAGTGCAAATCCTTCTTGGGTCCCTCGACCTGCGTCATCACAAGAGAAACCCAGAAACACTTCTCCGATCACACATGAAGCGGCGATTTGTATTTATGCATTTAGCAGATGCTGTTATCCAATTAAATAGATTGTGTTCATTTGTCGAATCAGTGTTGCAGTATTTTAGCATTGAAATAATATTATAAAAAAACATTTTTTTTAATTTTCATTTTATTTTAATAGTTTTAAGAATTTTGTTGCATTTTTATTTTATTTTCCATAGTATGTGCTGTATATATCATTTTATATATTTTTTTATGAATTTAATTTTTTATTTTTAGTTATTTTAGTACATTGTATTATACTGAATTTAAATTATTTTTATTTCAGGTAATTACATTTATTTGTTTATTTATTGTTTGTTTAATAATAGTATAGTTTTTTTTCAAAATCTATAGAATAATTATTTATTTCTATATTTTATATTTTCATTTTCATTTCAAGAATGTTGTTGTATATTCTTTGTAATTATTTGTAGTAAGTACAGTGTGTATATAGTTTTTTATTAATTTATATTTGATTATAAAAACATTATTTTATTTAGATTTTTTTTAGTACATTGTATTATACTGAATTTAAATAATTGAATTATTTTTATTTCAGGCAAAAACATTTTGTTTTTATTTCAGGTAATGACATTTATTTATTGTTTAATATTATATTTTTCAAAATATTTTGATTTTTTTTTTTATTTCTATATTTTATATTTTGATTTTAATGTTTACAAATATTCTTTGTAAATTTTCATAGTATATATATATATATATAGTTTTTATTTGATTATAAAAACATTATTTAATTTTTTGTTATTTTAGTACATCATATTATACTGAATTAAAATAATGTAAATATTTTTATTTCAGGCACATTTTTTGTATATTATTTCAGGTACTGAAATGTATTTATTTATCTGTTTATTGTTTGTTTGTTCGTTAACTATAGGAAATTACGTTTCGCCTCATTTTTAATCACAAAAATTGACCCTAACTCTAATCACACAGAATAAATTATTTTCCAAACTTCAAAAAAAAATCTAAATAAAAAAAAATCTAAAAATTATTTTTGACAATTTTTTTTTTATCCATAATTCTTTTTTTTTATGTTTGAAAACTATATTTGTTAATAGTTTATTGTTTATCAACTTTTTTTTTTTTTTTGTCATAGTGTGATTTTTGGCGAATAGTATTGAATCTAATACTATGCCCTGCATAGCATAACAACCCCGCCCAGATTTGTACCATAACACAACGTTTGCTGCATTAAAACGAAACATATATGAATATATTGATCTCTGGACCTCGGCGAAGAAGTAGCAGTTTCCTCTGGTTCCGTACGTCAGCGCCGGCCGTTTGCTGAGCCAGATGCAGTCAGAGATGATGATATAATCCACATCTGAGAAGAACGAGTCTTTCTGAGCCACGATCAAGTGGTCCAGGCCGTTCGAGCCGGTCTCCTCCATTCCCTCGATGAGGAATTTAACATTCACCGGCAGGTCCTGTAACAAACACAGTCTATGGAGCAGAAGCGCAGTGTTCAGATTGCATCGAGTCTTACCATGTTCAGGGCTTTGTAGACCTCCACCGTATGGATCCAGGCCAGCACCGGCGCTTTATTATCAGACGCTCCTCGTCCATACAGATTTCCTTCAAAGATCATAATCATATTATCATCTGACTTACAGGTCACATCTGCTGTGATTAATCTTGCTATTTAGTTTAAAAAAATAAAAAACATGCATTTAAAGGAACAAGCTACTGGAAAAACTAAAACCATTATGTAAAATAAACGGTATTAAAAAATAAGATATTAAAAAAAATCTAAACTTATTTATTTCAGCTAGTCGTTAAAATAACGCTTCTCGTTTTCTCATTAACGTTTAGCACCAACATTTACATTTTTGTTACTTGAAACCAAATTAAATAAAATATTAAAAACAAAACATGTTTTAGTTCAGCTAGTCATTAAGACACTATTTGTCCTTTTCTTTTAGTTTAATATTTGGCACTAAAATATATGAAAAAAGAAATTGTTACTTGAAATAAATGTTAACTTAAATAAAAATGATAAATAAAATACAACTAATATTTTTTTTTTCTTTTTTTTTTTTACAAATAATATATATATATATGTGTGTGTGGTTGTGCGTGTGTGCGTGTGTCTGTGTGTGTGTGTGTGTGTGTGAGTGAGTGTCTGTGTGTGTGTGTGTGTGTGTGTGTGTGTGTGTGGTGTGTGTGTGGTGTGTGTGTGTGTGTGAGTGTGAGAGTGAGTGAGTGTGTCTGTGCCTGTGTGTGTGTGTGTGTGTGTGTGTGTGGTGTGCATTTGTCTGTGTGTGTGTGCGTGTGTGTGTGTGTGTGTGTGAGTGAGTGTGTCTGTGTGTGTGTGTGTGTGTGTGTGTGTGTGTGTGTGTGTGTGTGTGTGTGTGAGTGTGAGAGTGAGTGAGTGTGTCTGTGTCTGTGCCTGTGTGTGTGTGTGTGTGTGTGTGCATTTGTCTGTGTGTGTGTGTGTGGTTGAGTGTGTGTGCGTTTGTGTGCGTTTGTGTGTGGTTGAGTGTGTGTGTGTGTGTGTGTGTGTGAGAGTGAGTGTGTGTGTGTGTGTGTGTGTGTCTGTGTCTGTGTGTGTGTGTGTGTGTGTGTGTGAGAGTGAGTGTGTGTGTGTGTGTGTGTGTGTCTGTGTCTGTGTGTGTGTGTCTGTGTCTGTGTGGTGTGTGTTTGTATAAATATTTCAGTTAGTTGCAACATTTCTAATTTTTGTTTAATTCACCTTGGAGTACTAAAATAACTAAAACTAAAATATTATATATATTATAAAATATAATAAAGTACTCTAAAAAATATAAAAAATAATAAAAACTATATAGACATATTTCGTTTTCTTGCAAGGAGACAAAAAACTAATAAGTAACAAAAACTCGAAACAAAATGACTAAAACTTGTACTAAAATGAAAGTGAAACCAGAAAATATAAAAATAAAGTTAAATTTAGTATCTCATAAAGTACCTCTTGAACTTCAATCTCTAGCAATCTCTATTCTAATTATATTCTTTATAAATTAACACAGCTTCTCTAATATTTTGTATTCTTTCTATTTTTTTTATTTATGATACATTAACAAAATCAAAACAGGCCTCTAGCTTTCTCTATTCTATCCGTTTTTTTAATGTATTATTTAATTTTTAAAAACCGTATTACGTGTGCCGCGTTACGCTACCGGAGACTTGCGTACCGTTGCTCTTTTGTTGATTTTGATTGCTCGTTTGGATAACAGCGTCTGCTAAATGACTATAAATCCAGAAATGAGACGGTACCGTCGATGTCCGTGAGCTCGTACGGGTCTGTGGTCCATCCGTCCTCTCTCTTGGCCGGCTGGACATCCACATGACCGTAAACACAGACGGTGCGTTTGCCGGGATCCTCCCCGAACCGAGCGGTGACCACTTTAGGAAGAGCAATGCTGCTTCCATTGGACAGCTGTCCCAGAGACGGACACCACGTTAATATTCATTTAGTGCCCCTATGATGGATTTATGAATGAACACATCCGGCAGAGCTTCAAATCTGAAAGTGCCCCCCCCCCCCCATACAGCCATTATAACCCATAGTGGATGCTCTCGAGAGCACTCATTCAATCCCACAATGCACTGCAAAAACAACGTCTAGAGAATCCCCATAATGCACTCTGAGAGTCGCGCGCCGAATTAATTCCCGCCAATCATCCATTCAGCTAATTTAGAAGGGGCGTAATATAACACAGGTACAAATTGACTATTAAGGGTTTCTGCATAATTTCCGTGGCAGAGTTCAAGATAAATCCTACTACTGGAGCGGTCTCAAATGATTATTAAACAGCAAGAAGACTATGCAAAAGCACTCAATTCGTCTTCAAGTGAACTCTACGAGTGGACTAATGTAGGGAATGAGTGTATAGGGGCGATTTCGGATACAGCCTACGTCCCTCGAAAGAACGAGTCGACTCTGAATCAT
This sequence comes from Oxygymnocypris stewartii, assembly GCA_003573665.1. Taxonomy (NCBI): domain Eukaryota; kingdom Metazoa; phylum Chordata; class Actinopteri; order Cypriniformes; family Cyprinidae; genus Oxygymnocypris; species Oxygymnocypris stewartii. The sequence continues at coordinate 17,876 of QVTF01006993.1, read as the reverse complement.
TGAATCCAGTCGTTTTTAAACCAATCCCTGTTTGACGTCAACATCAGACATTAGCATAGCCCCGCCCACTTGTTGGTGTTTCTCATTGGTCTGAATGAAAATGCTAATTCTTTCTTTGCCACTAGGTGCGGAGTGGTTTCCACGGTAACAACCGTGTCCTAACTACACGCGACGGCGACACGCGAAATTTCTCATTTAGAAACGGTTTCTATTTCCGCGACGTCGCGGCTGGAACAACAACGTACAAACTAATGACAGTGATAATCTCAGGTACTGATTATGTGCTTTATTCAAACTTAAACGTGTCTAATATGAATTTGAATATCATTCTGCATGACCGTTATAGCCAACAACAGATAGTTTACCTCAGATCTTGTAAATAAGATGTAAGTTAAAACTGTGAACCAACAAGCTGATGGTCTCAGTCACTCAGGATGTACCTTTAATAATGTTAAAACCTTATTTTTTATTTATGAATTAGATTATAAATATACTCATTTCGTTGCGAGAGCTGTGCGCTTCAAGGGAGGCTCCGCCCACACACTCTTCTAATTGGCTGTGGTGGGAGCAGTACGTTTCCAGAGAGGCTCCGCCCACACACTCTTCTAATTGGCTGTGGCGAGAGCAGTGTGCTTGCAGGGGAGGCTCCGCCCACACACTCTTCTGATTGGCTGTGGCGAGAGAGTGCGCTTCCAGGGAGGCTCCGCCCACACACTCTTCTGATAGGCTGTGGCGAGAGAGTGCGCTTCCAGGGAGGCTCCGCCCACACACTCTTCTGATAGGCTGTGGCGAGAGAGTGCGCTTCCAGGGAGGCTCCGCCCACACACTCTTCTGATTGGCTGTGATGTTTGATTGATTCTGTCGCGTCACGCTGTCGCGTCGCGTGTAGTTAGGACACGGTGTAACGCTGTACACAAGTAAACACTGCGCTCTGCTTTAAATTAATCGACCAATCAGTGCAGGGTAGCATCACGCAGAGGCGGGGCTTATAAAATTAATCGTTTGAGAGTCGTTGAGTAAATAAGGTAAAAATAAAGTGTTTTTGTTCTACATGCATTTCAACCTGTTGTTAGGGATCTCAAAACCAAAATATGAATCTTTCATAACCCATAATAGATGCACTTTAACTAGAGCTGTTCTGATGAAAGCTTAAGCTGATTATCTGACCGCCTGCGTCCCGACGTCCAGCATTTCCACGCTTCCTCCGATGAGCCGGAGTTTCTCGCCGTCATGTCCATCATTCTGTGTAAGTCTGACCGCTTCGTCACATCGCTGGAGTCGCTCTCCACAGAGACCCAGTGTCTCAGCGTCTGAAACAAACATACAGCGTTCGGCAGAACTGAGAGTTTACCGGACCGAGTCTGAGACGAGGAAGGACTGAGCCAATGTCAACGCAATCAGAACCAGTGGTACTTTTAAAAGCAATGCGTTACAATATTGCGTTACTCCTGAAAAAAGTTACTAATTATGTAACTCTCGTTACCCCAACACTGACCATTGTTTCCCTCGTTTTAGTAAATCATGGGCACTTTGTTGGAGTTTGTTCCCTTATTACTTCTAAAATAGGAAATGTTTTACTAAAATACGTTACAATTTACTAAAACCAGGGAATTATTTACTAAAATTATGGATAGATTTACTAAAATAAGAAATCAGTTACTGAAATTCGATGAGGATTTAAAAAATTAGGAAAAAATGTCTTAAATCGAGGGAATAATTTCCTAAATCAAGGGAAGGAATAGTAAATCATGGCCACAATAAAATGTATTTTAATCGGTGGTCGTGTGCAAGACTTTCTTCATCAACAGCCTGTGCTACGACACTAAACCATCACATAAATACAGGGCGTCTTATCTGAGCTCAAACAAACAACTGCATTTTCTACAATATACAGCATTTCTGCAGAGATAAGATGCATCAATAACGAGTCGTGATGATGTCACTGGAACAGATGGATGTTTGGAAACAGAGATGTAATGCAATCCTTAACTGAAATCAGTGCAGATAATTAAAAAAATTAAGAAATACCTCGATAAATTGCTCTTCGTGGCTGTTGACATATTGTGTCAGCTCGTCGAATCTGAAGGAAGACACTCTCGTGCACAGAAGAAGACTGACTAAACTAATGCTGTTCATCTGTGGAGAGCAAACAGAGTCTTAGTCTTATTCTCAGAGTAAGGGTTTGAAGAGAAAGGATTGACTTACCATATCGAGAGGCTTTGCTTCGGTACGAGGAGCTTCTCAATGCCGTCCCGTCGCTGGTGTGGCGTGTTAAATAGTTTTCATCATAGGCACCTCCCGTGGAGATAAGGTCACTGAAGTCTCCTTAGCGTGGAAAGAAACTGCTTACAGCTGCCAAAATGAATTCTCTCGCTGGAAAACACAATCCCTAGAGCAAACCTCACGCTGAGTTCAATATGGAGCAGATCAACTGCATTCCAAAGCTCAAAGACTTGTGGACAAATCACTGATGAAAGGACAAACAGCAACATTTACCAGACATCTCTGAACGCTGGCTTGACAAAGTCGAGTTTAACTGGAAGATTCGTCAGAGTTAGGCCTTGTGTGAATTCAATATGATGCAGTTTGAAAAGAGGTTTGTAGCAGAATATGGAAGATTGTTTTATACGTGGGATTAAACTATTAAAAACTTGTTCTCACAATTCTGAGAAACAATTCATTGCGAGATTAAAACGTAAGAGATGCGAGAATTTTTAATTGTGAGGTATACATTTTGAATTCTGAGAAAAAAAGAATTGTGTAATATAACGCTGGATTTATAAGATAATCTGAATTGAGAGTAAAGTCTGAATTGCGAAAAAAAAAAAAAGTATGCGAAATATAAACTCAGAATTGCGAGAAAAAAGTTAGAATTTTCAGAAGATAAACTCAGAATTTCACGAACAATCTAATTGCGAGATATAAACTCAGAATTGCGAGAAAAAATAATATGTGAAATATAAATTAAATTGCAAGAAAAAAGTCAGAAGTACGAGAAGAAATTTAGAACTGCAAGATATAAACTCAAAATCAAAATTGTGAAATATAATTCAATTGTGAAATATAAACTCAGAATTGAGAGAGAAAAATAAGTGAATATAAATTAAATAGTGAGGAAAAAAGTCAGAATTATGAGAAAAAAAGTCAGAATTGCAGAAAAAAAAAATCTAAATTCTGAAAAATCTATACTGAGAAATATAAATTCAATTGCAAGAAAGTCAGAATTTGTGAAAAATATAACTCAAAATTGCGAGTAAAAACTCAATTGCAAAATTTTTATTAAATTACGAGGAAAAAAGTCAAATAAAATGTAAATTGTGAGATATAAACTCAGAATTTCGAGAAAAAAATATAAATTGTGAAATATAATTCAGTTGTGAGATATAATCTCAGTATTGCAAGTTATAGTCTTTCATCATCAGTTCTGCTTTGTGCTACACCGCTGCTGAGGTGTGGAAGGTTCTGCTGAATAAGTTGCCAGTGCATTTAATGTGTTCAGTGATTTGGACAATCTCTAAGATGCTGATAAGAGCTGTTGCAATAGATGAGAGATGTTCTAGATAATCCTGGCAAATAGAAATCCTTAAGTCTAATCAGCCATAGAAAGCGGCATTAATCATTTAAATTAGTATTTATGGTTTAAAAGAAAACATGCATGATATTTCTGCACACATAAGGAGTTTTTTCACTTCCAGCCTTCATGGACAATTATACATCACTCAAAATGATTAAATACAATATCAATAGTAGATTTTGAGATTTGGAAATGGTCAAATGTGACCCTCGAGCACAAAATCAGTCATAAGAGTCCATTTTTTGGAATTATGCATCATCTAAAAGCTGAATAAATAATGTTTCCATTGATGTATGGTTTGTTATGATCGGACAATATTTGATAATATGGAATCTGAGGGTGCAAAAAATCTAAATATTGAGAAAATCATCTTTAAAGTTGTTCATAGCAATGCATATTAATAATCAAAAGTTAAGTTTTGATATATTTACGGTGCAATATCTTCATGAAACATGATTGATTTTTTGGCATAAAAGACAAATGTATAATGTATTGTTGGCTATATATCTGCTTATAACTGCTTTTGTGCTCCAGGGACACATGTGTGCTTGGAAATAAATATGACCATAATATCAACTTTCCTAATAATTGTGTATAATGAGCTTGACCTACTCGTTTGGTTTTAAGAATACAGTTATGTACAGTATAGATTTGATTTCAAAATGCAAGCAAACCGATGTGTTCCTGATTCAGGTGTGATTAAATTCAGCTTGTGCTTTAATCACAGGGGGCCTAATTACAGCATCGCTTGACAACTGACCGGTTCAGCGTGCAATTAATTCCCAGCTCGTGGAATATTTCCGTTCCTTTTAACTTGTGCGTCCAGCATGTTAGATGTGCTTATACACTAATAATAACACACACGTTCACAAGCAGTGTGCATCAGTAAATGTGTTGCATACGAGACGAGGTTTTTTTTGAATTCCTTTGAGATTAACTAAACTAAATAAGGTTAGTTCTGTAATTCTGACCTCTAAACATTGGATTAGTCAAGAAAGAGATTAACTTCATGAAGCAAAGCTGTTAACACGAGAGCTTGTGTGAAGTGTGTGGTTGTTTTAGAGGAAAACCAGAAGATGGGACTCTTGAGAAACGTGAATATTCATCATCTACAATCCAGCTTTTATTACTCTTTTATGATGCTGTGAAGCAACACTGTGTATATTTCCTTCTTTAATTTATCACTATTGTATTTCATGCACACACTGCAGGTCAATAGTTTGGTAATGTTTTTGAGAGACGTCTCTTCTGCTCATGCACCGAAGCTGCACTTATTTAATCAAAAAATGCTGCAAAAATTGCTAAATATTATTATATTGTAAAACAGCTGTTTTCTATATGAATATGTGTTAAACTGTAATTTATTTCTGTGATCAAAGCTGTATTTCAGCATCATTACTCCAGTCTTCAGTGTCACATGACCTTCAGAAATCATAATAATATGCTCAAGAAACATTTCTGATTATTATCAATGTTAAAAACTTTAATATTTTTGTTTAAACCGTGATGCATTTTATTTTTCAGGATTCACAGATGAATAGAACGCTCAAAATAACTTCATTTATTTGAAATATAACATTCTAAATGCCTTTACTGGCACTTTTGATCATTTTAATACATCCCTGATCAATAAAATAATAAACAATCTTCACAAATATTTCCGCATAAGCATGAATCATCAATAGCGGATGTAAACTCAGCTTTGATCATATTCACACCGGAAACAGCTATTTTAAATTGTAATAATATCTCACTAGTTTTGATCAATTAAATGCAGCCTTGGAGAGCTTCGTTCAGAAACATGATCAAATCTGAATTATTCCAATCTTTTGCGCAGTATAGGCTCAGAATAGTGCACAGAATGTTGTTTTTTGTCTGTATTTTTGTCCGCATCTGAAGCACAAGTGTGCAAGAATACATTGATTTGATCAGAAGTTATTGATATATAGTGTATACATGTTGTGTATTGTGTTTCAAGCCTGTGCCTGTGTTCTCGGACCGCTTCACTGTCTCTGTTTCACGGTCTGTGTGTGATGTTATACGCTCGGTTTCACGGTCTGTGTGTGATGTTATACGCTCGGTTTCGATGTGAGAGGAAGCTGAGCTCATTCAGAACAGATAGTTAAAACCACAGGAGTTCACCAGCGGTTTAACCTGTGCTTAACTGACCTAAAAACCTCCAATAATCTAATAATCTAATACAATAAATGAATGTTTCAGCAGGTGTTTTCCTGCCATTTCCTTGCTTTCACATCTTAATTTTTTCCGCTCTACTTTGAACGCCAGTTTCATCTCTTTAGTCAAATACTTGCATGTCGTTATATATTGTTCTCATTTAATTTCAGCATTTAGTTGCTATCACAGCTTTTATTTTAATTGTTATTTTTACATTATATTGTTTTTTAGACTTACATATTACAATCACTCTTTGTTTTACTTATTGAAGTTTTTTATTCTTAAACTCAAATCCTGCAGCACATTTCTACACACTCAATTTAACACGCATTTACTCAAAAAACATATTCTGTATTCATCAAAAATAAAAAACTCTACTGTACAGATGTGAATATACACTTTATACAGATTATTCATTTCACTTTTGGTGTGAGAGGGCTTTTACATTTGCCAGAAATATAACTTTTTATATTATAAATATACAAGCCAACCCACGCGGATGTGAAAATAGTAACGCAAATTAACTAAGTAACGCAATGAGTTACTTTTTTATAAGGGAGTAACGCAATATTATTTTTACTGTGTATAAATCAAGAGCTGTTTCTTAAAGGGACAGTTCACCTAAAAATGAAAATCCTCGAGTAGGTCCAAATCTGTGTGAATGTGTTTGTTCTGAACACAAAGGAAGATGTTTTGAAGAAAGTTTGCTGTTTTGGGGCTCCATTGACTTCCATAGTAGGAACAAAAATACTGCTCAGTTTCGCACATTCTTCAGAATATCTTCCGTTGTGTTCAGCAGAAACACATTCATACAGGTTTTGGAATTACTTGAGGTTGAGTGAATGATGACACAATTATTATTTTTGGGTGTACTGTCCCTTTAAAGCTACAGAATTGCACACTGGAATTTTCCCATGTTGCAAGTTTCATTATTTGCAAGTTTGGTGGTTGCTAGGGAGTCAAAGTAAATGATTCTGAAGAGTCTCTCCCAGTAACACCAGCTCAGCCAATAGCGTGAGTGTAGAGGCGGGGCTATCTGTGTCTCCGACCAATGGCTTCAGGAAACCAGGGGCACTTAGGAAGGAACACTGATTAATGTAACTTAAAATACTATACATATTTATATATTTTGCTATTGTATTGTGGAGTGACACTTTCATAAACCTTTCCATGCTCCTCTTATTATATAATGGTTAATATTACAATATCATAGCACAGCAATAATGATCAGCGAAAATAATACTCACAATAAATATTATAAGGTCATATAGATCATAACACAGCCTCAGAGGGAAGACGTAACCCTGCTCTCGGTTACTGAGGCGCTGAGGACTGAACTTACCAGCTTCCAAATCCTCAATACTCATCTTGCTGGATCTGTCTGCTGCTTTTGACATGTTAACCACCAGATCCTCCTGTCCACGCTCATAAAGATGTGCATCTCTGGTACCACGCTCCTGTGGTTCGAGTCTTACCTCTCAGGTAGGTCCTTGGAGGGGTGAGGTTCCTCAAGGCTCAGTGCTTGGACCGCTTCTCTTCTACATGTCGTCATTAGGATCGGTCATTCAGAAGCATGGTTTTTCTTATCACTGCTATTGCTGATGACACTCAACTCTACTTCTCATTCCATCCTGATGATCCGATGGTAGCTGTTTGCATTACAGCCTGTCTGAGTGACATTTCTAGCTGGATGAAGAACCATCACATTCAGCTCAACCTTACTAAGACCGAACTCCTCGTGGTCTCAGCCAACCCTTCGCTTCACCACAACTTCTCTATACGGCTGGGTTCGTCAGCCATAACTCATTCCAGGACAGCCTTTGAGTTGAAGCTTCACAGAACGCATTGCCACTACTGCCCGGTCCTGCAGATTTGCCTTATACAACATTAGGAAGATTAGACCCTTCTTGTCAGAGCGAGTCGCACGACTCTAGACTAACTGAGAGCCTTCCCTCATGTACTATCAAGCCTCTGCAACTGATCCAGAATGCAGCAGCGAGACTGGTCTTTAACGAACTCTCATTATGCCTCTCTTCATCAGATTACATTGGCTACCCATAGCCACACGCATCAAATTCAAGGTACTGATGTTAGCCTAAAGACAACATCTGGCGCTGCACCAATATACCCTAAACTCGCTAGTGCAAACTTATGCACCCTCCAGAAGCGTGTGCTCTGCAAGGGAACGACGTCTTGTGGTGCCAGTCCCAAGAGGTACCAAATCACTCTTTCGATCTGCTGAGTCTTTGGCCATTTCCAAAAAACAAATAAAGACATCTTTTTCACCAGCACCTAACCTACTAATATTAGCACCTTACCTATTCTATTCCACTCTATTCCACTCTATTCCACTCTATTCTATTATATTCTATTCTACTCTATTCCACTCTATTCTATCTAATCTAATCTATTCCACTCTATTCTATTATATTCTACTCTATTCCACTCTATTATATTCTGTTCTACTATATTCAATCTGTTCTATTCTATTCTATTCTACTCTATTCCACTATATTCTATTATATTCTACTCTATTCTACTATATTATATTATATTTTACTCTATTCCACTCTATTCTATTCTACTATATTCCACTCTATTCTATTCCACTATATTCTATTCTATTCTACTCTATTCTTTTCTATTCTATTCCAATCTATTCTATTTCACTCTATTCTATTCCAATCTATTCTATTCTATTCCACTATATTCTATTCTATTCCACTCTATTCTATTATATTATATTCCAATCTATTCTATTCCTCTCTATTCTATTATATTCTATTACAATCTATTCTATTCCAATCTATTTTATTCTATTCCACTATATTTTATTCTATTCCACTCTATTCTATTATATTATATTCCAATCTATTCTATTCTATTCCAATCTTTTCTACTCTATTCTATTCCACTCTATTCTATTCTGACCTATTCTAGACTGAGACTTGTATACACTTATATACTGTTGCTCTCTATTTGGTCTGATTGCTTCTATTGTCCTCATTTGTGTCTCTGGAGCACAGACGCAGTCATAAGCAGCACAGCTATATTTATAGCAATAGCCAACAATACATTGTATGGGTCAAAATTATACATTTTTATTTTATGCCAAAAATCATTAAATATTATGATCATGTTCCATGAAGATATTTGTACCATAAATATATCAAAACTTAATTATTGATTAGTAATATGCATTGCTAAGAACTTCATTTGAACAAATGTAAAGATGATTTTCTCAATATTTAGATTTTTTTGCACCCTCAGATTCCAGATTTACAAATATTGTCTGATCATAACAAACCATACATCAATGGAAATATTATTTATTCAGCTTTCAGATGATGTATACATCTCAATTTCGTAAAATTGTATCGTTTTTCGTTAAGTGAAAAATTGACACTTAACTTATTGACAGTTAAGCATAAAAAACAACTTTCATCATTTATACAGCAGATGGTGCAAATGCTCACAACACAACCAAATACATTTTATTTGCAGCGCGTTTCTTTTTTGGTTGTGCTGTGAGCATTTGCAGCGCGTGTGTTGTAAAATTGCTGAAAGTTGTTTTCTTAATTTGCAGGTGTTTTTTCTATTTGCAGCGCGTTGAGCTCTCTCGGCCACCGTACTTAAGACTGATTTTGTGTTCCAGGGTCACATTGTATCATTCATATTTATTACCTGGAGAAGACTTGAAAAACACAAAATCCATATCGCCTTCCGTCTCATCAGTTAAGTTTCATGCTTGTGATTCAGCGTAGCTACAGCGATAGTGTGATGCCTGTCAAACGTCACTATTACGTCTCATATGAGTCCGTTTTGGATTTCTGCGCGAGAGCGCCCCTCTGTCTTCGAGGATGAATGAAACATACAGCGCGTGATAGTGTTCAGTGCTCCGTGGTGTTCACATCATGTTGGATACATGTGACTATCTTTTCTCTTTTAATTTAAATTAGATTTACTCACATTGGCCCATGAAAACCTCTACTTTAACTCACTTTACCTAGAAAAAGTGCAGTTTAGGTTGTATTAAAAGTCGGGGTGACACCTCCCCTGCGTATTGTACACCCCCGTTACAGAGGGATGAAAGAGATGCCGACCCCTGATCTAGAAAAACTACGGAAAACAATGCAGTCAAATATAAAACGTGTTTTGTGTGAACGACCCTTTAAAAAATATCGGACGTAATGTCTATTTTTTCGCTATTATGCTCTTTGCATTGAAAATAAATGGATTCAGTTACACTGAATTAATGTGAAATGTCGACTAAAACATCCTCCAATGATATCTTTATTTGCAACTGCAGCAAATCAGTTTTACGGTGTGTGCACTTGTACAGTGATTTAGTAAAACCCTGGACATTGATTGGAGTGAAACAGCAGTTAATTAGCTGAATCCGTTCTGTATAGTTGAACTTTAACTGATCCGACTTTAACCAGGACTCAAAATGTGCTACTAACCAAAAATACATATTTAGCAGTCACCGCACACAGCCTCGGCTTTGAATAGCACTGTATGGCAGTAATCATAAACCATGCTTTTATTAATAAAATCATCTTATCTTAAGATTGACTGCTGGTGAATAAATCCTTCATTTCAAGCGGGTTCCCTTCATTTTTGACTTTGTGAAATTAACTATTTTAAGTTATTTCATCGTCACATCAGAGCAATATTTCAATACAAGCATTTACATCAAATAGAGCCCAAAATATATGTATTTCATGCTGAGTATATTACAAATACATTAATAAAATACCCTGCAATTGTACTTTTAGTATACTAAACTGGTATCTGCTAAATCTGAACAACTAGTTTTGTACTTAATGCACTTTAATTGTGCAGAAATAGTGTCTAATTAAAGATATACATAATATATTTTATCGAAGCTAGGTAATATTTTGCATTTAAAGCCTGATATTATTCAAAGATCATGCAATCCTCATCAAAAGTGATATTAAAACACATTTTAGATTTAATATTAAGAAAAGTGCATTGTGCACAAGTAATAGTCTGAATTAATTATAATTTGATATCAGTAAGTCTCGAGTTATCTGTCAGATATATGTAACCCTGGAGCACAAAACCAGTCATATGAGTTGAAATTGAGGTTTATGCATCATCTGAAAAAGCTGAATACATAATATTTCCATTGATGTATCGTTTGGACAATATTTGTAAATCTGGAATCTGAGGGTGCAAAAAAATCTAAATATTGGCAAAATCATCTTTAAAGATGTTCAAATGAAGTTCTTAGCAATGCATATTAATAATCAAAAATTAAGTTTACGCTACAAATATCTTCTTGGAGCATGATATTAATATCTAATGACTGTGCTCCAGGGTCACGTATGTTAATTGAACTATTCTTAATATTTTAGGGGGACAATGTCAAATCTTTAAACATTTGAGAAACCAAAATCTGTTTAATGGTGCACTGTTTTATAGATGTTGCTTTTATCGAATCAGAATGAGAAACGCTCATACAGATGCATCGTGAAGATGTGTAAAAGTGCATTATACTGAACGTAACCGTGTGTTTGAGACACGAAGCTAAAGCAAGCCTGCTGGAAACAGTGTAGGTGTCTCTGGCCCAAATGTAAAAAGCACCTATGCATCACTTTCTCCATATTTGGAAAGCATTTTCCAAAGCGTGAGCTCGGATTCACAGCTGATGCATGCTGTATAGACCGAGTGCTGGGTTTATATAACACTCGTCTGAAGTAAAGGATTGAGTTGCACAATCCAGCTACACATTAACTCTGAAACTGTGATCCAGTGCGTCAAACACTCATGTTTCAGATAACCACGGACTAAACACAAGCATGCACTGAGCCAATACAATACTGTGCAGTGTCTGAATGACTTCAAAGACGCCTCTTCTGCTCATTTATTTGATCAGAAATACAGTAAAATATCGTTACAATATAAAATAGCAGTTTTCTGTGTTAATATTTGTTAATATCATTTATTTATGCAATGCATGCTGAATTTAAAGCAGCATATGTTTGTGGAAATACTTATTTTTTTTTATTCAGCAAGGATGCATTAAATCGATCATTAAAGATTGACATTTATACTGTAACAAAAGATTGAAATGCATGCGTGTGTGTGTGTGTGTGTGTGTGTGTGTGTGTGTGTGTGTGTGCGTGCGTGCGTGTGTGTGTGCGTGTGTGTGTGTGTGTGTCACCTTGTTAATAAGCGTCATCACATAGACCAGCAACTCTGTGTCCACACCGTCCTTCTCTGCTAAAATCTCCATGGCGTTTGACCACTGCTTACAGCCTGACCAAAAGATTGAAAACTTTAAAATAAATGCTGTTCTTTTGAAATTTCCATTCATCTGTGAATCCTTAAAAATGACACGTATCACGATTTCCACAAAAATATTAATGTTTTCAACATTGAGCATATTAATATGATTTCTGAAGATCACGTGACACACTGAAGATGCTGTAAATACAGGTTCGATCACAGAAATGAATGACAGTTTAACACATAGACAACAATAACATTTGACTGTATTTTTGATCCAATAAATGCAGCAGAAGGCTTCTTTCTATAAGCTATATTCCCTCTCATCCGAACACTATTACGGTGAAGCGTTTGTCGTGTGATGAATGCTATTGTTTAAGTCGCTATAGCTACATCTGTCTGTGTGGTGGTTACTGTGGTTACAGGGGAAAGTACTGTAGGCTCACATTGACGTGAAAGATAAATCTGCTGGGAAACTTCTCACCGCTGATGATTTGTTTGTTGGCGGTTATTTTCCAGTATGGACTATATGTTTTATTAAAGGAGGTCAGGTTGACTGACTTCAGCATCATTACTTATGATATCAGTCCCAGCAATAACAGCCTTTTACACCTCTTTACTCAATGCATTGACGTTAAAATGAGATTACATCAGTGCTTTACTGTCCAAAATAACAGCAGTTCAGCACAGAATATGATATTTGGAGACGTAGAAAACTGAAGATATATACATGTAATGTGACGGTTTATGTGCTTAAAGAAACAGTTAAACAGCTGAAAATGTGCTCATCCTCAGTTCATCATGAGTTTGTTTCTTCATCAGGTTTGTAGACATGTGATGCACTGCAGTGAATGGGTGCCGTCAGAATGAGAGTCTGATAAAGACATCACAGCACTCCAGTCCATCAGTTTAACATCAGAAGCTGAAACAAATCCAGCATTAATACGTTTTTAACTCAAATACAATAGAGTTCATACTCTATAATAACTCTTTCTTAGTGATAAAGTGCATCTGCTGTTTGTTTTGTGATCTGTGCAGATTTCTCTCCTGATTCAGACCAGAACACTTTTTCACTCAGGAAGAGTTATTATGGATTATGGACTCATATTGAAGTTAAAAACATCTTAATGCTGGATTAGTTTCATCTTTTGTCTTCTCCAGATGTTAACTGATGGACTGGAGTCTCGTTCTTTGTGATTGGTGCAGAATGCGTGGCTCAGTTGCTGGTGCGGTGCTAAGAAAATCCTCATATTTATCCTATTTTGGCTTCTCTTAAAGGGACAGTACACCCAATAATGAAAATTCTGTCATTTACTCACCCTCAAGTATTTCCAAACCTGTTTGCATTTCTTTGTTCCACGAAGGAAGATATTTTGAAGAAAGTTTGTAATTAGGCTGTTTTGGGCCACCATTGACTTCCACAGTAGGAATAAAAATACTATGATCCAGAACTGCTCTGTTTCACACATTCTTCAGAATATCGTCCTTTGTGTTCAGCAGAACAAACACATTCATACAGGTTTGGAAATACTTGAGGATGAGTAAATAGAATTAAATAGAATAGAATAAGAATAAGTAAATAGAAGAATTTTCATTTTGGGTGTACTGTCTCTTTAAGAGAAGCCAAAATAGGAGAAATATGTTGACAGTCTCTTTAAATGGCTACCGGTGGACTTCAGGATCAAATATAAAATTCTGCTATATGTTTAAAGCAATGCATGGGATGCTTCTGCTTCTGTGTCAGAGCGTATTGCTCTTCACTAAGCACCTAGGCTTTTAAGATCGAATGAGAAGTCATTACTTGCTGTTTCTCAAACTCATTTAGAGTTAAAGAGGGGTCAGGCCTTTGCTGTGGCGGGCCCAAGGCTCTCTCTCTCTCTCTCTCTCTCTCTCACACACACACGCTTATGTAACCCCCCCCCAACACAGGTCCGCACCAACTCACCGAGCGGGTCGCGAACCCGGGACGCCGGCGCGGGAGGCGGGCGCTTTACCAAGGAGGCTAAAGGCTACAGCCTCTAGCGTCAGTCGCTAGAGCGCCTCTTTTTGAGGTCAGGGGAGTGAGGTTTACACACAGCCCTTACTGGCATACATCCGTTACACTTACACACACACACACACACACACACACACACTCTCTCTTTCTCTCTCTCTCTCTCTCTCTCTCTCTCACACACACACACACACACACACACACACTCACAAGCACACACTCTCTCTCTCTCTCACACACACACACACACACACACACACACACACACACACACACACACACATGTTGGGTTTCCATGTTTTATGGGGACTTTCCATAGACGTAATAGTTTTTATACTGTACAAACTGTATATTCTATCCCCTTACACTGCCCCTATCCCTAAACCTAACCATCACAGGAGACATTCTGCAATTTTACATTTTCAAAAAACATCACTTAGTCTGATTTATAAGCTGGTTTCCTCATGGGGACCAAAAAATGTCCCCACACGGACAAGGATTTTGGATATTGCCATCCTTGTGGGGACATTTTGTCCCCATAACGTAGGGTTTACCTGAACCACACACACACACACACACACACACACACACACACACACACAGACATGCACTCTCTCTCTCTCTCTCTCTCACACGCACACACACGCTTACTCACACACACACACACACACACACACAGACATGCACTCTCTCTCTCTTTCTCTCTCTCTCTCTCACACACACACGCTTACACACACACACACACTCTCTCTCTCACACACACACACACACACACACCACACACACACACACACACACACACACACACACACACACACACATTTAGTCATTTTGCAGATGCTTTTATCCAAAGCGACTTACAATTGGGGAGTACATAAAGCGATTAATCTTGAAGAGGCAAACAGACAGAGCAAGTGCCAATAACACCAAGTCTCAGGCATTGTTCCAATAAATACAAGCTAGCAAGGGAAGGAGAGAAAGATGAAGATTTTGAAAAAGGGAAGGAAGTTTTTTTTTTTATAATGAAGTCAAGTAGTGTTGAAAGTTTGGTGATTTTTACTCAGAGATTGTTAGTAGATTTCACAAATAATTGCAAAGAATGCCAAATAGAATTAAATATGCAATTTTAGTAGAAAGTAGAAAATTGAAATTATATTTTTTTTGTAAAATGTTCTCCAATAATATTTGTTTTATTTACAACTGTAAAAAACAAAAAAAGATTCTTCCCCAGTGTTTTTTTGTGACGATGGTTTCTGGGGTTCTTCTGGTTCCACTGGAAGACGTCTGCAGTTCTGCTGAAGTTAGTTTCATACACCCCCCCGAGCTTCTCGTTTCCCGACCACACAGTACAATACACGCTGACTCTCACGCCATCCAAGCCCTTAACCAACAACGCCAGTATCTTGTATGCTGGTGTTGGGAGGAGTTGTGGAGCTGTGTGAAGCAGAAATAAGAGATGGAGAATGGGATTTTGGAAGTGTATGAATATTGCATAAATGATTGGTTTAGTGGATTTCTTAGCGTTGGGTCTGGTCTGAGGTTTAAAGGTCTTCACGTAATTTGAGAATCAATGACAGCAAATGTTAAACATATGAAGATTAACTTTTTTCTATTTTCTCTCAAACTCAGACATGAATCAGTGCGTATATGAGTCATATTTCATATGTATTGGCAGGTCCTCTTGAACATGTTTGTCTCTGAAATGTGAATATAGCAGTGCCAGCGAGATTAATATGAGGTTTGTGTTCACACACATGCTCTCTCTCTCTCTCTCTCTCTCTCTCTCTCTCTCTCTCTCTCTCTCTCTCTCTCTCTCTCTCTCTCTCACACACACACACATGCTTACACACACACACATGCACTCTCTTTCTCT
Organism: Oxygymnocypris stewartii; assembly: GCA_003573665.1. NCBI lineage: Eukaryota > Metazoa > Chordata > Actinopteri > Cypriniformes > Cyprinidae > Oxygymnocypris > Oxygymnocypris stewartii. The sequence continues at coordinate 2,006 of QVTF01006993.1, read as the reverse complement.
TTCGCTCACACACACACACACACACACGCTTACACACACACACACACATGCTCTCTCTCTCTCTCTCTCACACACGCAACACACACACACACACACCACACACACACACACCACACACACACACACTCTTACTGTGCTTGACTGTGCTTTTAGGGTTTGGCCAAACTGCCTTCATTCCTCTCTGACGTCATTCTGATCACTTTTCTATTTCTTGTAAATCCCGAAGGCACATCCTCCTGTAATAATGCTCCGGTTTCTCCAGTAAAGTCCTGGAAGCGCTGAACGGGTTTCTTCTGGTTAGTGATGCTGAATTCATTTCATTCGTTTATTTCCAAAAATCAGACATCGCAAGTCAAAATGCATGCATTGCAAATTTTGTCACAAGTTACAAAATAAGCACATATTATAGTTAACTAAAAGTAAAAACTATAAACACAAAATTCTGCTCAAAACCGATTTATGGCGCAAACAATTCTGAATTGTAATGAAATGTTTGCATTTAGAGGAAAATTAAGTTTTTATTGTAAATTGAGACCAGCAGTGAATATTATTCTATTTTGCATTTTTTTCAAATTATAATTTAGTTGAAGAATAAAATCAATAAATAATTTTGTATCTTGTCTAGGCAACATTTCTCATTTTAATTTACTTTAAATTAAATACTACAATTATTCAAAATAAATAAAATAAAATAAATACTTTAAATGTAAATAAATATGCATGCAAAAAAAATACTAAAAACTGAACTAAAATTAAAACAAACATAATATAAAAATAAAATCTTAAATATTAATTTTATGTTTATTTTAATTTTAGTTTTAGTTTTTTTTTGCATGCATATTTATTTACATTAGAAGCTTCTAAATTAAATGAAAATAAGAAATGTTGCCTGGACAACTAGATTAATTTTTTTAATTTTTTAATTTTATTCTCCAACCAAATTAGAATCAGTAAAACATGCAAAATATATATATATTATAATATATATATATATATATATATATAAAAAAATCTTAAATTTCAATTTTATAATATATCAGTGACGCTAAAATAACTGCTTTGACAAAAAGTCACATGATCAATGATTAATCCACAGTAACCTCATTTAACGTCTCGTTGCTTTCAAATGTTCAGATCCTGCAAACTTTCCAGGTTTAACGGAGAAGCTGAGGACAAACCGCTGATGCTTCAGCGAGCAAACAGGGTTTAATCAGTGTTTATTGCTGACCTGAAACATGATGTAGTGTTACGTTAGATAGCACTTTATCTGGAGTTAATGTGTGACCCGCTCTTCTAACCCAGTTGTGAAATGGACCGGCCTTGAAGGACCTTCTGGGAGGGTTTAGTGAGCGGGTATAAAACCCAACGCTCGGTTCGAGAGGCCGTGAGGACTTCATCATCATCATCATCATCATCCTCATCTTCAGTCAGAGCTCTTCTGATCAGCATGGGTGCCGTGTACAGCATGAGCGAGTGAGTAACTCATCGTCAGACAATCACTGCGCAACACAAAATAAAGCTTGTTTATTAGCATTAACATCCATCCACTCAATCACAGCGCATTTACAGTGGAAGACGAATCTTTAAATGATTAAAGTAATTAAAACTGATGCTTTTAAGAAGCTTCTTTTGGGGAAATCAAGAAATTAAGTTCTGTATTAATTTTATTTCCAAAAATTCTGAGTGAAAATGCTTCGATTTTGCTTTCTTTTGGTCCAAAGTTGAGTTAAAACCATAAATAATTGTGTCAGTTGAAATAAAATATTTTGTATATATAATTATATATTCATATTTATTTCAAGGCTATATGTCTTCTTATTGTTTAGTTTAAATTGAAGTACTAAAATAATTAAAACTAAAATAATTAATAATTATTTTTAACAAATATTATTGATTATAATTATTTTTAAATAAATAAAAATGACAAGAAACATAAATGTAACACATTTAAATATAAACTGAGAATATATAAATACAATTAATATTTAATAAAATTAATAAAAACT
>QVTF01006992.1:5000-26561 GCA_003573665.1 Oxygymnocypris stewartii | reverse complement strand
TGATTTTGAACTAAATTCAGATTTTGCTGTAAAGCAGCCCTAAAAGGCAATAGTGAGATTTCGATTGATAAACCCATTTCAGTTGTTCATCTTAGGAAAAATATTATTTGTGCTATTGCTATTTTTTTAAATAATTGTATTTATTAATAAACAAATGTTTATTTTTATTTAAAATTTATTTTAGTTTTGAAAAATATTTGTGAAAGTCTCTTCTGCTCACCAAGGCTGCATTTATTTAATAAATAATATTGAAATCGTGTGAATATATTACAATGTGTTCTCTATATGAATATTTAAAATGTCATTTATTTCTGTGATCAAATCTATATTTTCAGTGTTATTACTGCAGTCTTCAGTGTCACATGATCTTCAGAAATCATAATAATATACTGATTTGCTGTTCAAGAACATTTCTGATTATTATCAATGTTGAAAACAGTCGTGCTGCATAATACTTTTGTGAAAACTGTAATACATTTAATTTTTCAGGATTCACAGATGAATGGAGAGTTTAGAAGATAGAAATAGAAATCTACTGTAATATTATAAATGTCTTTACTGCATCGTTGCTAAATAAAGTTATTAGTTTATTTAAAAAATATAAACTTTCATTGCACAGTAATGTCATATCTGACGATCTTCAGTGAAATAACCTGACCTAATTCATCGCATTTAATTTGATATTCGTAATCTTGCATATTGTGATTTGTAAATATTGCACAAATTCTGTGCTAATTTTCTAAAGTTCTGTGTTTGATAAACTAAGGACCCTCATTGTTCAGCGGTCGTTTGAGAAGCAGTTATTTTGGTGCAATACTGCAGACAAAACTAACAAGAATAAAGCTCTCAGATTTACGCCGTTTTATGAACTTATCCTGAATGTATAAATAGAGAAGAGTGCACAAGATGAACATGATAAATGATATTCCTTAATAACTCTAAATGATTGTCTTTGTGTCAGATTCTAAGTAACATCTGCCTGGATACACGTGAAGCGTTTTGTAATTTAGCCTAACGGAGGAAGCTTACATTTAACGAGTGAAATTAATTGCTCTCCCTCTCTATAGAAAAACAATAGAGCTATTGACAAACGGAAGCATATTGACTGGAAAATAACATACACCTGCAGCAAATTACAGCACCGTGAGCCTCTCTCACAGCAGAAAGACATAATTTCCCACGAGAGATGAAGTTCTGTTCTTGACCAGCAAGATTATGACGGAAAATGACGTACCTGGAGTATTGAAGATGAAAATCGAATGTCCTCAGAGCCGCTTGAACCTCAGATGTGTTTTAGTATTTAGCTGAAACTAATAACTTGTGGTGTCTGTAAACGTAAAGCAGCATACTTTGTAGAGTCAACATTTACTTTCTTAATTCACGTTCCTGGTCTTACTCGTCAGTGACTTCTCTAAAGAACAAATGTTTGTCTTCATTATGTTTCATCAATTTAATAGCGTTTCCTTTTCACTGACATCAATTCATCCGATGGTGTTTTGTTAAATGACCCCAAACCTCAGATTATAACGGCCACTTTATCAGTCTAATCAAATCCTGATGGATAACATCAAATCAAAGATTTTTTGTTCTGTTTCTGACCTAAAAACATGTCACATTATTAAACTAAATGAGCCGTTTCGTACTTTTTCTGTTATTTTCTTTTGCAGAATGAGCTAAAAAAGTAAGCTGAGTGAGATTGATTCATACGCAGAAGAATTTCAAATATGAGTGATTTTTATTTACATTTTCTTTCATATTTATATTACTGTGACATGGGACATGAAGGCAGTCATTTATCATGAAACTCAATGTGGCATTAATCTGAGTGAAACTGGCATTTTCATAAGGTTTATCGGCCTGTTTTGAAGTTTTCTTATACTGTGTGTCTTTGGGTCTTGCAGTGGTGTATTCTGCAGGGTCGCTGACGTGAACCACATCATGCTTTTATTTTTAGATGTTGTTTGTCTTGCTGTTGTGCTATCGACCTACTAGGCTGACAATTTAGATGAGAGACCTTTAACTGAGGAATAATCCTGATCCAAGTTCTTGCTTTGATCTTAAAGGAATAGTTCACCCAAAAATGAAAATTTGATTTGGGAGTTTGTTTCTTCATCAGGTTTGTAGAAATGTGTCGCTGCATCAGTGTCTCAGCAATGGATGCTCTGCAGTGAATGGGTGCCGTCAGAATGAGAGTCTGATAAAAACATCACAGCACTCCAGTCCATCAGTTAACATCTGGAGAAGACAAAAGATGAAACAAATCCAGCATTAAGACGTTTTTAACTCCAATATGAGTCCATAATCCATAAAAGTGCATCTCCTGTCGTCTCTCTCACATCAAAATCCAGACATATATTAGTTTAGAGCTGTTTTGTCTTGTAAACGCTGCTTGATCTGTGCAGATTTCTCTCCTGATTCAGACCAGAACACCTTTTCACTGATGCAAGCGTGATTATGGACTAATATTTTAGCCAGTTTGAAGTAAAAAATGTTTTAATGGATTGGTTTCGTCTTAAGATGTTAACTGATGGACTGGAGTGCTGTGATGTTTTTATCAGACTCTCATTCTGACGGCACCCATTCACTGCAGAGCATCCATTGCTGAGACACTGATGGATTGCTACACTTTCTCCAAATCTACTGAAGAAACAAACTCATCTACATCTATGTTACCTGGATCGTATGAGGGTGAGATTATTTTCAGCAACTTTTCATTTTTGGGTGAACTATTGCTTCAATATGAATGAGTATATTTTGGTGTGCTCTTACGGTTTTCTCTACTGTCTTTATGTCAGCATCTGTAGTGCCGTATCTCTATATAGATCCCCCCCCCTAACTGTTGGGGTAGATAATAATAGTTAATAAAAAGCAAAAATATTGCCTCTAAATATGTTGCAAATGTGTAAACATTCATTGTGTTACTAGACACGGTCTTTAACACTGAATTATTTCATGATAGTAGAGAAAGAGGTAGATTCTTCACACTCGGTGTGATTTATATGTGCACTTGTAAATTGCTTTTACTGAAAAAAAAAATTGTCTGATGCATTGTAAGATTAAATAAATAATAATAAATGTAACATTGCAGAAATATGTTTGGTTACTAAACAATAATATAGTGTTTTAGAGAGTTAGTATAGTGTTTGTCTTTGATTTTGTGTCGTAATGGTCTGTGGGGGTTATATCATGTTTAGTAGATGTGTGTAATGTCATATAGGGGATAAATGTCTTCTTCCATCAGCACACAATGGCTTATTGTCCCTCATGTAAGTGACTCATTTCTCTGTATGTGAGGGGAATAATAGTCTGCCACCATTTGCTTCCAACCTTTTCGCTCTGTGTCTCTGCGGCCCACGGCATGTGGAGTATTAAAATAAACCCATGCGGTCACAACCACGCAAAACAGCCGAGCCTTTAAGATTTAAAACACTGATTGATGTAATTATGAGTTCTGTGTTCCTTCATTTAGTTTCACTGCAACGGTTGCAATTATTTATGTGACAAATATGAGTATGAACCAAATGCACACTGATACTCAACATGAAAACTGCATATATATATTTGTCTAAAGGTTCAGTAAACTGTGTAAGAACTAGATTTTCTGATGATTATTTCATAGTTGAAGGACGTTTACAGGAATGTCAGCAGACATATATTGCATGCTTTATATACATACATGCTTTATATTTAGATGTAATGGAAGATACAGATAGTACTGCATGTAAGCTTGCTTGCATGTTTATTTAAGCCCATATATCTTACGAACAAGAAACTGTTTCTAACCACAGATGGAGAGCTGTCGTTCAAACCATGCAAGTTTGTGACACTGATTGCGAGCGTTCGTTTGAACTATGGTTTCGGGAAACACCGAATCGTTAAACTATGCTGTAACGACGGAACTTGCGACCATAGTTGCTAACGATGCTTTTGGGAAACGCACCCCTGAGCCATTGTTCACTCACAAGCAGTGTTGCCAGATAGGATAGGATGAATTTTAATTGTCAAAATAATGTGTTGATGAGCCATTTTTTTAACCTATTATAACAAAATAAAGACGACAAAATAATAGGCTATAAATATAATTCTAGATAAATTTCCCATGCATGGATCAATTTGGGGCAAATGCATTAAATATGTTACCAAATATGATTTAAATATGCAAGCAGACACTGTCAAAACAGCAATCAAGAAATTAACCGAGACCCTCGAAAAAAACACAAGCATCATTTCCAAAGTCAGAATTTAAATCCAAAAATTGCCCAATATAAGTGATCGGAATAAGTAACGGTATTAGGTATTTCAGACTTGTTTATGCACACACCATGACAGTTAAAACTGTCTCATTCATTAATGCATACTGTATGATAATCCAACAATAGAAAAATAACAACAATAAATAACAACAATAATGCGCTTACCTTCCTGTCGCTCTATATTTAACATAACTAGGAAGTCTTTTTGTTGTTAAGTTCATATTGAACAAATACCGAACTTTGCACAGTCAAAACTAACCAGCAGCTTTCAAGGATCTGGACAGTTTAAAAGATAAAAGACAGGATCGTATATGAATAGATTTTGATTAAATAATTTAACCTGTGCTCTGATTTCGGAGTTGCTTCTTGTCATCTATCCCTCAACAAGTGTAGGCCTAATTCACATTTTGAGAGTTAAAACACTTTCCAATCTTTACCATGTAACTTAAGCATTATGATCATCACTCATACAGTTATACATTCAAAATCAGATCCGTTATCGCACTAAAAACTAATCAGTCGTGAATCATCACGTCTGCCTGCTGATCGTGATTGGCTAAAAGTGCAGCTGCTACGTCAACACCAGTCATGTTTGCAGTGTGTGTGTGTATGTGTTTAGTAACGTCGTGATGACTGATTGGATGCAGTATTTGCACACATTGGTTTGTATGTTAACCAATTAGCCTATATAATTTATATGTTGAAAACCGCCAAACTGACCCCAAACCAGCCCAAATTTTGTCCACCCGCCCAAGCCAATGTTTACCCGTACGATCAAATTCAAAACCGCCAGATTGAACCCGCCCAATCTGGCAACGCTGCTGACAAGCTGCGCAAAACCACGTTCATTATCAACCATTATCAATTCTGAATCCACTGACAGATATTTGTTCTTGTTTTTATTCATAAACTGTCTTCATTATGATCAATTTCGTATTATTTTGCTTAAGTAAATGTCTTGATTTAAGAATTTATTAGACATTTGTACTGGAAAAGAAGACAAAAATACAGAGGAAGCACTTCACTTTCTGCAGTATGACCACAACAGTAAACATTATTGCCATATTTAGAGCTGAAAGAGAGAGTGTGTGTGTGTGTGCATGTTTATGTGGTTTATAAGGACACAAATTTGTATAATGACATGGGTATGACATAGGTATTACAAGGAGAAGGTGATTTATGAGGACATTTTCAGTGTCCCCATAATTTAAAATGCTTATAAATCATACAGAGTGAGTTTTTTGGGGGGGAAGTAGAAATGCACCGTCTCCTGTGAGGGCTAAGTTTAGGTGTAGGGTAGGTGTAGGGCAATAGCACATACAGCTTGTACAGTATAAAAACCATTACGCCAATGGAGAGTCCCAGTAAACCATAAAAACCAACATGTGTGTGTGTGTGTGTGTGTGTGTGTGTGCGTGTGTGTGTGAAATGAACTAAAAAGTAACAGATCTGTTGTAAGTTGTATTTTCAAATAAGACATTTGTAGAGTGAATGTTGATTGTATTATGTTCCGTTCAATTTATTCGGTATTTTGTTTATTTTGTAATTTATTTAGAAAGCCTAAATTAACCTTTATAAACCTGTAAATTAAAATCCATAGATATGCTAATAGTAATAATAAATGATGCCATGATTTTTTTTTAAGTGCAGAAATCTTACTGACTTAAAATATACATCACATTTTTAATAGTTTGTTTAAAACTATGAAATCCAAATGCATGGAAAATGTTCAAATAAATACTTTTTAAAATTATAAATGAATATAAATAATTTTTTGAGTGTATGTTCAAGTAAAATGTAGTGCATTGAAAAGTCTCTTAAAAGTGTCTCCTTTCCAACACAAGCGCAGAAGGCCTGGAGTAACATCAGTGCAAGTAAATACATTGTTTTGTGCAATATTCCTATATAACGGTACATTTCTCCCCAGCGGTGCTGTCTATCTAAAGCCTGATGTGGGTGAATCTCTGATGAACAGCACAGCTGGAGTCTGAATGAAGGCTTTGCTAATGTCATCCGTGTTCGCTGTCAATCATGCGGTTAAAACTCGACATCACTGTTCTTCCATTGTGCTGTAAATCTTAAAACCACTGCATTATCATTTCATGAGCCCGTACATGTGTCACTGGTGCTGGATGTATAGAAAGAATCAAAAGAAACACATTAAATGCTGCCATCAGCCACCTGCAGGGAAGCTTAATCAAGCATCAGGAAACCTGTAATAATGTGCGAGCTGGTTATGATTTCCCAATCACAGCAATCCAGCCCTTAATTATCCCTCTTTCAGACTCTTAGAGTGATGCTTGAACACACATCACCTCATCACACTAATAACGCTATTAACATCAGACCTGTTACACTTCACCTGAATGACTTTACACTGACACCTAGTGTATGACCCGTAATACAGCTGGAAAATCATCTCTAATATTCAGGCCTAAATTCACGATTTAATTGCATGTAAAATTTCCATTCGTTTGGATTACACCGTTTTTACTTAAACTAATATTTGTGTATTATTTTAAATGTAATATTTGAAATATATTTTAATGAATTTATTCATATTTTATCTATGTCTATGTGTTTTAAATGCACAGTAAAACAGATTTATATATTTTTCATCAAAAAATAAAAAAAATTTCAGTGTCTTACGTTTAATCTAATTGAATATTGCTTGTGTATTTTGTGTTCTGAAGATGAACGAAGGCCTTACGGGTTGGAACGATATGAGGGGGTGTAATTAAAACAGAATTTTCATTTTGGGGTGAACTAACCCTTTAAATTAAATGGAAATGAGAAATGTCGGTTATGCAATTAAACTGAAAAAAAATGCGTTTTAAGGTTTTTTTATATTTAATTTTAAAGTTTAATTTTAAATAATGAAAATTGATATTTTTATGGCTTTCGTTTTAATTAAACTAACCCAGTTTCGGCCTGAACTACATTTAACTGTGTTTGTACCATGCCCGATTTCTATTAGTACACTCTTAAAAATAAAGATGCTTTACGATGCCACAGACGAACCTTTTTGTTCTGAATGCTTCCATAAAGAACCTTTAACATCTGAAGAACCTGTTTCACAAAAGCTACTTCGTGGTGAAAGAAGGTTTCTTCAGATTATAAAAAGGGTTTGTGGAACCAAAAATGGTTCTTCTATGGCATCCACTGTGAAGAAGCTTTTAAATCACCTTGGTTTTTACGAGTGCATTGTACTGAAATCACTTTTCTTGTTTTAAATAACGTGTTTAGCCATGCTTTGATCGCAACGGGTGAAAGCTAAGCGCTTTCTGTACGTCTGCTCAATGTAAATGGGAACGTACCAAGCGCATAAGTTATAGCTGGACGTCTGAGAAAGCATGCATGGAAAGAAGAGACAGGAAGTGTGAGGAACCCGGACGCACTATGAAAGGCCCACAGAACAAGTGGCAACATCTCCAAACTTGTCAGCACAAGCGGGTCGACACCGTAGTCCTGCCCTCCACACTCGATCACAAGATCCACAAGGACAAGGCTTGTTTCTTCCTCTCGCCAGCACATCGAGCTGGTCAGGCCAAAGACAGAACGGACGGACCTGCGCAGGTGTCCCAAACCCTCCTGATATTACACATCATCCTTCGCCTCAGCGCATCATGTCTGTTTCTGGGTTCTCTGGAGCCGGGTGCGTTTGGGTTCTGAGCTTCTGCGTTCTCCTGCTGTCCTCGGGTCCGCTGTGGCCCGGTTCCTCCTCCCGAAGAGCGCCGCTCCGCTTCAGGTGTTGGGGATGAAGTGGACATGCAGGAGGTTCTGGTCAGCTTCTGCAGGCGTTGAACTGGACGGATCAGGGGCCCCGGACGAGGCCCCGCGCCGAACCCCCCGAGTACATGCTGGAACTGTACAACCGCTTCAACGACGACCGCAGCGCCGCGCCGTCGACCAACATCGTCAGGAGCTTCAGAACGAAGGTGAGGAGGCTCGGTTTGTTTGCTTTTGGTGGATATCACAGATCACTGAATCTTTCCTTGTCACAGTTTCTGAAAGCTGACACCTCATAAAACAACACCACACAGTTTCTCTCTGTAACACACACAAATCTAACAGGGAATTCATTATAATAGCAAAGGTTTGCAATGCTTGGTTTAAGATGTGTTTGTGATATTCAGAGATGTGAGGCATTTTGCATTTGTGTGCAATTATTGGATTTGTGTGTGAAGTTTTGAAAAACGTGTGTGTGTGTAGGTCTAGATATATATATATATATATATAATATATATATATATATATATATATATATATATATATATTACAATTAAGTACAAAAAGAAAAAGAAAATCCATTAAAAAAAAATTGTGCTGTTTATTTGGTTCATCTTATAGGTCAGACAAGCGTCACAATACGTAAATATATTAATATGCTATAAATAATATAGATATGCAGATATCTACATATACATTAACAAGCATAAATTAATTCAGATGAAGAAGAAAAAAACACCAGGCAATCATCGTTATACGTTCAAATAAAGAAAGAAAGAAAGAGAAAAAGGAAGGAAAGAAAACATTCAAAGAACTTTTAGCAATCTTTGCCACATTTATTACGCCTTAATAAACAGAAAATAACTGTTAATAAAAAGTCAAACTCAGCTGTAAAGCAGCTCTATAGAAGATGGCATTATTCAAACTCATCAGTTCAACTTCATTAGTTTAGTTTCAGTGTGCACAGTGTGATTGATTTGTTTATTGTTGAATATTGTTGTGTGTATATAATGTAAGATTTCTCTTCCTTTTTTCATGGTTTTGTACTTCACAGGTTTCTGTGATTTATTAGAATAACTTCTGAAATAACTATTACCAATAAATATTTTAAATAATATCTATTATTTAGAATTATTATTATTTTGAGAATTTGATATTTGTAAAGTTTTTATTAGTTTATTTAATACAAAATAACTATTTCTTATAATTTCCTTTATTCTTCTTATTTGACAAATATGATATTAACATTATTACCAACATTATTTTTAAATATAATAAAATAATTGAAATATTATAATTACTAGTAATTAAAGCAATTATTATTAATAATTCTTAAAATATTTTTAAATTCTTTTAAATTACTAATTTTAATTATTATTATTTGAATTAGAATGATTTAACAATTGTTTAAATAATACCAATATTGATAATTATTTAACAATATTATTAGTTCAATAAATATGATCTTTTTACTACTATTTATTATTAGATTTATTTAAACATTTGAAATGATGATTATTATATTAAATCATTATAATTAGTGCTATTATTATAAAACATTATTAATAATATTATTATTAGAATTATTTACCATTCTGTAAATTATAATTATTATTTTCTTAATTACATTTTTTTTAAATGATGATAATTATTGAAAGCATTATTTAAATTAATATGATATTAAGGTCTTTAAATTAAAATTTCAAATATTTTTCTCCTGTTTTTTTCCTTACACACCCATAACAGATTGATCATCTGTTGCATCGCCTGAACAGTTTTACTGAAATAAATTCAAAGTTCTGTCTCTGATCCGCAGACCACACCTCACCACCATCTCCTGTTCAACATCTCTGTCCCGCAGCAGGAGCGCGTATTCAGCGCCGAGCTGCGGCTCCACGTGCTTCTCAAGACCGACTCGCACCAGCGCATCGGAGCGGGGTGGAAGCTGAGCGTGTTCGACGCATGCTGTCAGAGAGATCCGCTGGCGTCCAAGCACGTGCATCTCCGAGAGAGCGGCTGGGAAGTGTTCGACATGACCCACGCCGTCCAGCAGTGGAGGAGAGCCAATGCATTGACCCCCAGACTGGAGGTTCGTATCGAAAACCTGCAAGCGTTTAGGAATACGAACGTAGATCTGGACATCGACAGGAATCCGGATGTAAAACACGAGCCTGTGCTAATCGTCTTCTCAGACGACTCGAGCGAAATCCATCAACTCCAAATGAAAATGAACGAGGAGGAGGATCAAGATGAGATGCTTTTAACCCAAACACGCTCGAAGCTGATCGACGGCTCGAGAGTCCGGCGCAGCGCTAAAACACCAGACTGCAGGAAAGCCGAGATGTACGTGAATTTTAAGGACATCGGCTGGACTCGTTCGTCTTGGCTCCGTCCGGTTATCAGGCGTTCACCTGCCGCGGCGCATGTAATTTTCCTCTGGCTCGTGAAGTGACGCCCACCAAACACGCGATAGTCCGACGCTGCTCAATCTGAAGAGTCCTCAGAGAGCCGCGCAGGCCTGCTGCGTTCCCACCGAGCTCAAGCCCATTTCCATGCTGTACGAGAACGAGAACGGCGTGGTGGTTTTGAATAATAAATACGAGGGCATGGTGGTCAAGGAATGCGGGTGCAGATAGTCGGAAAAAAACTCCAACAAAGACAAAATAGGAGGAAACCGTAGTCGTTTGCATCGTGAACTGAACATCCGGCATCTTTGGCCGCCTCTAACAGCATTTTATTTAGGCCTCATGTATATTTTAGTGCTGTCAAATGATTAATGCATCCAGAATATACGTTTTTTTTTTACATAATATATGTGTGTGTACTGTGTTTGTGTCTCTGGAGCACAGACGCAGTCATAAGCAGCACAGGTGTATTTGTAGCAATATCCAACAACACATTGTATGGATCAAAATTATCAAATTTTATTAGGATATTAAGTAAAGCTCATGTTCCATGAAGATAATTTTGTAAAATTAATTGTTTGATTATTAATATGCATTGCTAAGAACTTCCTTTGAACAACTTTAAAGGTAATTTTCTCAATATTTAGATTTTTTTGCACCCTCAGATTCCAGATTTTCTAATATTTTCCTATCATAACAACCATACATCAATGGAAATATTATTTATTCATTCAAAGAAATTACCCTTATGACTGGTTTTGTGGTCCAGGGTCACATTTATTATATATATAATATAAATTATATAAATATAAACCATGTAAATATTTTCAAAATATATACTTTTTGTGTGTATTTATATATAATAATAACTATACACAACACAGATATATATATTATGCAAATAAAAACGCGTTTGACAGCACTAGTATATTTATTAGTTGTAAATTAGTCTTTTCTATTGTGATATACAACACACTGCTTTTTAGGTGTTTAATTATTGTTGCTATTACGAGTGAAGTTGAAACTAAACCTGCTGAAATAACAGCATTATGCTGCTTAATTTAAATTAGTTTGAATCAGTTAATTTTCTTTTTTTATAATAGATAAAGGTCATAATAATAATAATAATACCAAAAAGTTCCCAAGGGGTGCTTTTTGCCAGCAACAGCATAGAAGAACAATTTCTGGTTTCCCAATAACCTTTTAGTGCTATGCTTTAAAAACTAGCTTTGTTCTTAGTTTAAAGAACATTTAACCATCTTAAGAACCTTTTTCTGCTACACTCTTATAAAATAAAGGTTCTTCGTTAGCATCGATGATTCCATGAAGAATCTCTCACATCTGTGGAGCCAATGAAGGTTCTTTAGATTAGAACCGAATCTAATTAGAACCTTAGATTAGATTCTTTAGAGATTATTCAAATATTCTTATAATACGAAGAAAAAGGTCAACAACTAAATATTTCAAAAATATAATTGTTTAATATTTTTCACAAGGCACTAAAAACCATTAAATATATATATTTTTTCATACATTAATTTATTAGCACGTTTTTGTATATTTTTGAAAATATATTTTAAAGCATTTAAAATTATTTCAATCCAAGAAAGTCAAAAAATCACTTTAATACAATTCTACATATTAAATTATTAGATGTTAAAAAGCCTTACTGATGTGTTTGTTGTCTATAACTAGTGAATGTAGCATACTTGGCTTTCCTTCCAGATTTACATTTAACCTAATGTACTACTGTAAGATTCCACATGTTTTTTTTTGCTCCTGAAATACAATTTAAAATACATTTTGGTTGATGAAGATTGACACTAAATATTTTACATTTAAAAAACGATGTATATATTTAGCTTTTTTTTTGCTGTTGGTGTACGGGACAAACCAAAAACGTTCTTCTGTTTCATTGTTGCAAACTAAAAACCTTGGTTAAGAGTTTTTTTGTCAATGGAAAGGTTCAATGGAGTTCGTCATGCAGATGCCAGTACAGTCAAACAGCGCCGATTGTAACCAAAACGAGCGTGAATATTGTAGCCGCTGATGTCCCACATGCCGTGCGAGCCACAGCCACGTTCTCTTCCACAGCTGTGATACGGAGGTGTGAAAACACGAGACGTGTTCGACCCCCTCACTCAGGAGGAGACCTCACTCCAAGTGCTGTTAGATTCCTGAGCACCAACAGCAACGGTCTCCAACCATGCCTTCGCTTCCTCCCATCTATACCACGGCTGTTTGTTGGACTGTGTGAACTAAACCGTGTAGTGCAACCTATTATGCATTGCTTTGTGTTCTTTTCACAGCGACGCAGTTTTGGTTCCTCAAAGAACCTTTCAGTGATCACCCTTAAAAATAAGGTTCTTTATTGGCATCGATGGTTCCATTGAAGAGTCGTTAACATCCATGAAACCTTTACATTGCCACAAAAGTTTTTTTTTTTATAGTGGAAAGGGGTTTCTTTAGATTATTAAATTCTATTTAAACGTGTTTCCGATCACTGGAAGGAACCAAAAATGGTTCATCTACTACTCAAATCTGTCTCTCGAGATCCACTTTCCTGCAGAGTGTAGCTCTAACCCTAATTAAACACACCTGAGCGTGTTAATCAGTGTCTTCAAGATCCTTGACAAATCACAGGTAGGTGGGTTTGATCAGGGTTGGAGCTAAACTATAGGAAAGTGGATCTCGCGAGACAGATTTGAGTATCACTGATCTACAGCTTGGACTATGCATTTGAGATTATCAATGGCACGATAAAGAAAACCGCTGAGAGGTAATTGGCTCTAGAAGACATAAAAAAGATCACAGACGAAGTCTTTGCATTGGGTGATGAACGCCGAGACTTGGGCAAATAGAAGAACAACAGCCCAGGTGACATGTTTTTAAAACAATGATTACTCTCAACCGAAGACCCGACATAGACAACAAGGTTGTGAAATGTCTCATGACTGGTTCAATAAACAACCGTTGCGAAGCAGAAGCCAGCAAGCCGAAAGAACGACATGCACGCTCTCTCCCTAAAGGTCAAAAAGCTAAAGAAAGGAGTCGAAATGAATGTAAGGTCCGGAAACATCAGAAAAACAAAGCCGGCAACTTGCTCACCAAGGATACTGATATACTTAGTAGATGGTATGAGTATGGTAGTGGTCTTTACAAAGCGCCTATTGAGGCAGATGAGGATATTCTGGAGCAGCTTTGGCCAAATTGTAAGAGAGATGTGCATGAACCAGACCCTCGAGAGCGAAATTAGAACAGCCGTCTACCAAGATCAAATCCCGGGAAGCTCCTGGTATCGATGGCTAATTAATTAAAGGCGGAGGTGTGAAGCCGTAGTACATATTATGCACAAGATTTGCAATACAAATTTGGGCCACTAGTGAGTGCCCTACACTATGGATGAACTCGTGGTCACCATCCCAAAAAAAGGGGATACAACTAAATGAGAAAATCACCGTACAATTAGCCTCATCTGCCACTCGAGTATCATCCTTGAGATTATCATGAGCCGGATAAGGAATGATATTAAATAGGATCAAGCCGGCTTCAGACCAGGTAGAGGCGCTATTGAACAGATTTTCTCACTCAAAGATTGATAGTAGAGAAGTACCCTCGCACTGCAAGACAAAGAACTTTATTTGATCTTTATTGATTTCAAGAAAGCCTTTGACCAGGTATTCAAGGCATCCTTGAGGTGTGGCATCAAGGTCTCTGGAAAGTATTAGACCACTATGGTCTGATCAATCGATCGAGAATCTGTATCAGAAGACGCAATGTGCTATTAGAGTCGGGAAGGATATAACAGATTGGTTCAGCAAGCGGGTTGGTGTCCGACAACGACAAGGCAGGCATTTTGTCTCCAGATCTATTCAACATCTACCTGGAACACATTATGCGAGAGGCGCTCGATGGTCTTGAGAGCCACGGAGCATGTGTAAATGCAGAACTATTAACAACTTACATTTTGCTGATGATTTTGGTCTTTTGACACAAGTACTTAGACATGCTCAGGTTTTTTTGAACAGAGTCGACAAGGTCAGCTCAAAGTATGGCCAAGAGATAAGTGACTCCAAAAGTGGATGCTGTTAAGTACAAAATCTGATCAAACAGTGAACAATAGAATAAAGGAAGGACTGTTGCTTCGGGGGAAGGAACTGCAACATGTGGAAAGATTCAAGGATCTTGGAATAACTGTAAAACTGTGATTGCTCTACAGACATCAGAATAAGAACTGCCACGGCCTTGAAAGTGATGAGCGATTTGAACAACATCTGGAAAAACAAAAACATCAAGAACGAGACCAAAATGAGATTGTACAGATGGCCTTGTATGGTTGCGAAGCATGGACACTTAGGAGTGCTGAAGAGAAACAACGACTTGTATTTGAGATGGCAGCACTTAGGAAAATACTTGGAGTATGCATCATAGACAAGATGAGAAACGATGACATCAGAACGGCTCTAATCAGACTGAAGCGATCGTGAAAAATGTACAAACACCAGTGGCTTGGTCGTGTACTTCGCATGATAAAAATAGGATGCAAATATAACAAATCTAAAGACATTGCACGGAAGAGTAGAGGGTACCGCAAAAAGAGGACATCCGAGAATAACGTGGATGTCATCAGTGCTGGCGAGATTATGATGATGGACCACAAGCGCTAATGAGAATTGTGCACGATAGAGACAGCTGGACTCGTGCGAGAGCCCTTGTTTGAGATGCAATAAACTGCATGGAGATATGGCGAAGAAGAAGATCTACAGCATTGCTGCAAAAATACCTTTTGGAAACGTTATTTTTAAGAGTAAACCGATCACTGAAGAACATTTTAATAATCTAAAGAACCTTTATGGTTCCGTAAATGTGAACCCCCCTGGACCATAAAACAGTCATATATATAACGATTTATACATCACCTGAAAGCTAAGCTTTCCATTGGGTTTGTTATGATCGGACAATATTTGGCTGAGATGCAACTATTTGAAAATCTGGAATCTGAGGGGGAAAATATGAGAAAATCACCTGTAAAATTGTCCAAATAAAGTTCTTAGCAATGCATATTACTAATCAAAAATTAAGTTTTGATATGTATTTACAGTAGGAAATGTACAAATATCTTCATGGAACATGATCTTTATTTAATATCCTAATGATTATTGGCATAACTACAAGTATACCTGTGCTACTTATGACTGCTTTTGTGCTCCAGGGTCATAAATGCATGGAACCGTCAGTGCCAATAAATAACCTTTATTTTAAAGAGTGAAGTATTTTTGACAGTGTTTTTGATAAGATAAGATTTACTATACACTTAAAAATAAAGCTTCCAAAAAGTGTCCCCCCCCCCCCCCCCCCCACAGCGATGGTTTAGATTAGATGAACCCTTTAGTTTCTCAAAAAACACCTTTCAGCAATCAGTTCCTTCAAGAACCATTTTTATTAAGTTTGGAGAACATTTTGATAATCTAAAGAATCTTTTATGGAATATTATTACATTATACATGCACACATATTTGACTGATGTGTTTAATTGCTGAATGAATACCTGGTAACCCAAGGATGGAAGAGAATCTAGTCTATTTATAATGCTCTTGAGTGTGCAATCACAAAATATCAGTTTTTTATTTATTGAATGAAACTGTGTACAACATACACTATGTTTGAAGAATTGGGGAAGTACAGAGACGATACATGTGTTATGGCTAAAACTATATATATTTATATATGCTATTATATGTAAATTATAACCAAAATGATTTGCTGACTTGTCAACTTAGGGCATAGCTAACATTTATAGCTAAAATAAATGATAAATACAGATTAAGTGAGCTGTCAGCTGTGATTGGACGGGGGTTAATTTGGCCTGTTTTTTTCCCTGGGACCTGGCAACCCTCATAGAACAGTAAAGAACGAGTGTAGGGTTAAATAAAATGTCCATAAACTCAACAAATATCATCCTGGTACAAAATTACAATACGTTTTTCATTTTTTCTCTGTTGTTGTTTTTTTCTTGAAGTGTTAAATCTGACAGCAAATGTATTTATTCTTGATTGACGAGCCTTTGTTTGTGTGTGATTTGAATAAACCTGTAGATGCTCACTTAAGCAACGTTCTCTCTTGCGTTAATAAAATTGCACATGTATCTGTTTAGACTGGACTCTTATCTGAAGCACTGAGTGTTTTAATGTAAAGACCTTTAGGAGTGGAGATACGGAGACATACACTGCAGAACTGATATACAGTACACACACACACAGACACACACACACAGACACACACACACACACACACACACACACACACACACACACACAGACACACACACAAACACACACACACATAGACACACACACACACACAAACAGACAACACACACAGACAGACACACACACACAGACACACACACAGACAGACAGACACACACACACACACACACACACACACACACACACAGACAGACACACACACACACAGACAGACAGACACACACACACACACAGACAGACAGACACACACACACACACACACACACAGACACAGACAGACACACACACACAGACAGACAGACACACACAGACCACACACACACACACACACATACAGACACACACAGACAGACACACACACACACACACACACACACACACACACAGACAGACAGACAGACAGACACACACACACACACACACACCCACCATACACATAGACAGACAGACACACACACAGACACACACATACACACACATACACATAGGACAGACAGACACACACACACACACACACACACACATACACATACACACAGACAGACAGACACACACACACACACACACATACCAATAGACAGACAGACACACACAGACAGACACACACACACACACACAGACAGACACACACACACACACACAGACAGACAGACACACACACACATACAGACACACACACACAGACACACACACACACACATACACATAGACAGACACACAACACACACACACACACACACATAGACAGACAGACACACACAGACAGACACACACACCACACACACACATACACATAGACAGACAGACACACACAGGACAGACACACACACACACACACAGACAGACACACACACACACACAGACACACACACACAGACAGACACACACACACACACACACACACACACAGACAGACACACACACACACACAGACAGACAGACACCACACACACATACAGACACACACACACAGACACACACCACATACACATAGACAGACACACACACACACACACAACACACACGGCAGGGAAATCTTCCTCAGCACTGCTCAGAAACACACATATATACATAACCGCAGGAGGTGTAGCCCGAATCATGTCTTTATACCCGCACACTATTCATTGTAATTCTAAAAATAATTCAATTAAATCCAATGTCATTTTTATTAGCAAATAAGTAACCAATTCAAAAAAATATTGATTTTAAGAAATAAAAGTAAAATTACATAATAAATTAAATTATTCCTTTTTGTAACTTATTCCAAAGTGAAACTTTCATATATTTTAGATGCATTACATGTAAAGTAAAACACTTGATTTTGATGATTAGAGCTTACAGCTAATGAAAGTCAAAAATTTGTATCTCAAAATATTAGAATATTTAGATTTGAGTTTCAATAAATTGACCATCCATATAGTATAAATTCTGGGTATCTCTGTTCTTTGAAACCACTATAATGGGGAACACTGCTGACTTGGCAATGGTCCAGAAGATGATCCTTAACACCCTCCACAAGAGAGTAAGTCACAGAGGGTCATTACTGAAGGGGGGGCTGTTCAAGGAGTGCTGTATCAAGCATATTAAATGCAAAGTTGACTGGAAGGAAGAAATTGGGTAGGAAAATGTGCACAAGCAACAGAGATGACCGCAAGCTTGAGAAAGCCGATTCAAACACTTGGGAGAGCTTCACGAGTGAACTGAAGCTGGAGTCAGTGCATCAAGAGTCACCACGCTCAGACATCTTCAGAAAAAGAGCTACAAGACACTTCTGAAACAGAAACATCGTCAGAAGCATCTTACCTGGGATAAGGAGAAAAACAACTGGACTGTTGCTCAGTGCTCCAAAGTCCTCTTTTCAGATGAAAGTACATTATGCATTTAATTTGTAAATCAGGGTCCCAGAGTCTGGAGGAAGAGAGGAGAGACACAGAATCCATGTTTCTTGAAGTCCAGTGTGAAGTTTCCACAGTCAGTGATGGTTTAGGCTGCCGTGTCATCTGCTGGTGTTGCTCCACTGTGTTTTCTGAAGTCCACAGTCAACGCAGCCATCTACCAGATGTTTTTATTAATTTTATGTAATATTCTAATTTTCTGAGACACTACATTTTGGGTTTCCATTATCTGTAAGCCATAATCATCAACATTTCAAGAAATAAAGGCTTGAAATATTTCACTCTGTGTAATGAATCTATATAATATATGGGTTTCACTTTCTGAAATGAGTGACAAAAAATATTGACCTTTTCATGATATTCAATTTTTTGGAGACCTGTAAATGCATATTATATAAGTAAAAAATCATCAACATATTGGATTAAATAAATAATATAACTATATTATTAACAATTTTTACAACTTTTTTCTAACTGATGATTTTAATAACACTCAGTGAGGGTGAAACGCAGCTTTTAGAAATCATAATCAGTTATCATAATCATTTAAACCAAGCGTCGCAAAATGATTAATTGTTTCGAAGTGCTCGATTCAGTTGTTTTATTTGGGAGAGGGTTTGTGAATGTAATACATATGTAATATTACACTATGTGTGTAATATACACATTATAGAGAACACATAGGATGAATATAGAGAAGCAGTTTTCACTTCTTTAGGATAGTTTCCATGTTCTTGTCTAAATCAACTTTAAACAAAGAAAAGAGAGATTTAGAGTCAGTACATTTTTGTATATGTATGTGAAATTCAGACAAATAAATATATTTTATTGTCTTATATTCTATTTTGAGTTATCAAACAATCAAAAACATCTTTAAAACAGAAGAAAGGTCACAGGAGATAACTCCAGTCTATAGATATATATATATATATATATATTTACATTTAGTCATTTAGCAGATGCTTTTATCCAAAGCGACTTACAAATGAGAAAAGATGCAATCAAAATCATCAAAAGAGCAACGATACGCAAGTGCTAGCCTATAACAAGTCTCGGTTAGCTTAACGCAATAAACTTAGCAAGATTTTTTAATTATATAAAAAAAAAAAAAAGAATAGAGCAAGCGGCCCTTTTTGCTTTTGTAAATTGTATAATAAATAAAAAGAAAACAAATAGATTGAATACAAAAAGATTAGAGAAGCTAGTGTTAGTTTTTTCTTTAAGAAAACAAGCAGTTTGTAAATGAATAGAGTGAAAGTCTAAAAGGGGAAAGTTTTTTTTTTAACAATGTAATTAAAATAGAGAGTTAGAGGGTCAAATAAAGATGTGTTTTTAGTCGATTCTTGAAGATGGCTAAGGGCTGTATGAGTTCACAGTATTAATTGGATCTTTATACATTGACAGTATATGTGCCAAATGTTTTGACTGACTTTGAATGTGCCCCTGATGCCCAAACAGGTGTATACAGTCAGCTCGGTCTGTTTTGAGGCGCAGCGCGCATGCGCAGTTCGTCATAGTGCGCAGCCGGACGCAGTGCGCATGCGCAGTTCGCCATAGTGCGCAGCAGGGTGTGTGGTGGTGCGTCGAGACCGTCGCGGCTACGTTGTTTGTTTTTGTTGAGCGCAGTGACTATTTTTGCCATCCTGTTAATAATATATTGTGCCAAATCACGTCTAATAGAGTCAAATCTCTTCAGATCGGTCATCGCTTTAAATCGTTGTAGAGCTCAGCGGAACGCGTTAGTCCGGTTGAAGTGTGTTATGCGAGGTAACGTAGACGCTAACAAGATTCACATCAAAACCACCAGAACTGGATAGATTCATTAACAGGATATATAACAGGTATGTCATTTCAATTCAAATGTCCACATTTAAATGTGTTTTAATTGTCTATATCATAAGTTAACGTCTGAAGCAGCAGGCGCTTGTGTGCTAGCATTAGCATGTTTTGCTAACACGCAGATCTCCCGTTGTTTACATTCACCTCAGCTCATTTATACATCACTGTCATCACATTCAGGAGTTCACGGCACTTCTACAGCTTTATAAGTCTTCGGAGCTTGTCTGGAATCAAGTGTGTGAAGGATTATTGTGGTGTGAGACGCTTTATCCGATTAGTAAACAGCATGTTTGTGTCGCTGTCATTGATCAGATTCACTTTCAGCTCTAGAGATATATTTTGGTGCTTATATTTGCTTTAAACACCTTCAGTTTCGCTTTTAGCTTTACTAACACCAATACCCGAATACGAAATGTATATTCTGATGTAATATAAATCGATTTTTTATAGTATATAATGCTTATATAAATAATTTGTTCATTTTGTATGTATTATAATTGTGTATTTTACATAGTATTTTTATAAAATTAAATGTTTGTGCATTTTATTTATATTTTAATTGTAATGTGTTTATATATATTTTGTCCATATACTTTTTCCATATACTGTGTGTATGTATGTATATATATGTGTGTGTGTGCGCATATATGTTGTTTATGTGTGTATAATGTTTATGTGTGTGTGTGTGTATATGTATGTGTGTGTTTGTGTGTGTATATATGTGTGTGTGTATATGTGTGTGTGTGTGTGTGTATATATTTGTGTGTGTTGTATATACAGGGCTCTAGACTAACTTTTTGCACTGGGTGCACTGGTGCGCCTAACTTTTTTTCTTAGGTGCACCGGCACAAAAGTTAGGTGCACCCACATTTTCATAAAGGCAATATTTACTAGTAAACGATTAACTAACAATCAGGTCAACATAAAGTTCTTTATTTGAAGCACAATTCTACAAGAAAGGTAACTTACTGAAAAAGTGATGGTGCTTAAAGTGCTTCACTGAGCTAATATTTAAACTTAAAAACATCTCAAGATAAATTAAATAAAAAGAACATCTAAATTAAGTGTTTTAAGGCTGACAAACTGAACAGCTCATGGCTCAATGTATTATGGACTATCCTCCATTGCAGTCACATGCCCCTCGGGTGGCCAACTCCTGTAGTTTGTCCTT
>QVTF01006991.1:0-26468 GCA_003573665.1 Oxygymnocypris stewartii | reverse complement strand
CACAGTGTGAGCTCAGCTTCATCTAACAAACATGTCCAAATCAATGAAGAATTGCACGACTCGTTATCCTGAAGCCCAATCGCGATCCGTCAGTGTTACCATGGAAACGGGAATCTGTCAGTTCGCTCCCATGATGCGCGCGGCAACACGTTTAGGTCTTAAAAACATTGTGGGAATGTTGTTTTGAAATGTTTCTAAAACATAAAATGTTTTCCTGTGAGGGTGTGTGTGTGTAAGAGTGTGAGAGAGTGTGTGTTGTGTGTGTGTGTGGTGTGTGTGGGTGTGTGTGTGTGTTGTGGTGTGTGTGGAGAGTGAGGGTGTGTGTGTGTGTGTGTGTGTGTGTGTGTGTGTGTGTGTGTGTGTTGTGTGAGATGTGTGAGAGTGTGTGTGTGTATGTGTGAGTGGGGTGTGTGGGTGTGTGTGTGTGTGTGTGGAGAGTGTGTGTGTGTGTGTGTACCTGTATTTCTGGCCTTGCGACCAGCAGCACAATATTCCTGCATCTTCATTTGAGAAAACGGCCACCGCTTCCTGTCTGTCCTGAACATCCCGCCCATTTATCTGTCAATCACACACATCAGCCAATGAGACGCAGCGTCACATTACTACACTGCCAGAAATGAGTTTCTTACTCAGTATTTCTGTCTTGTTTTCCAGTACAAATATCTAAACATTCATAAAACAATATATATTCACAGAGATGCAAAATGACATTAGGTAGTTGGTCTTGTTTTCAACATTAAACAACATTAAGTGAGTTTTTGTTGACAACAAGAACAAATATTTGTCAGGGGTCAGAAAAATGTATTCATATAATTCTTAATTCAAAGGGTAAACAAGTTTATATTTCTGGCCCCACTGGTAGATGCTTATTCAGTTTTAGCAAAAATAAATCACTGAATTTAGATTTTTTTCATTAATGTGTTTTGATTTAAGAATGTCTTTTACTGGAAAACAAGAAAAAACATGTTTTGCAGTGTATGGTAAACTCTAACAGGCAATAAATGCATATCTAAACATTCTGACTTGAGATGCAAAATAACCTAAATTATGTAGTCTTTCTTAAATATTATCAAAATTAACTTTACGCTTAAACCAAGTACAAATATCTGCCAATGGGTTCAAAATAATAATCTTGTTTTCCCTTTGAATATGCATAATTTTTCTGAGCCAATTGGGAGATATTTGTTCTTGTTTTAAGCAAAAACGCACTTAATTTGATTGATGTTTCAGTCATTTTGTATCTCCAGTAAATGCATCTTGATCAGCGTTTTAAGATTTGTACAGAAAAACAAGACACAAAATCCTGAGGCGTGTGAGATCACAGATGCTTTTATTGGGAAGCACAGAATCCATGGAGAGCGTATCAGAAACACCTCGAGATGTTTTCTGAGCGTCAGACCGCAGCTAAAAATACACCGGCATCAGAGTAACGATCCTGACAGGACCCCTGCTCTCCCTCAGGTCCTGTAGCCGGCGGTGTAATGAGCAGACAATAGCAACACAGAGGTAATGAGGTTACCTGTAAAATACGGTCGCCTTCTTGGATTCGACCGTCTCGTGCAGCGATGCTGTTCGGCTCGACCTGAGAATCAAAGCAAAAGGAAAACCATGCATTAAGAGCTGGGGGGGGGTGAAAACTTTTGAACAAAATGGAGATGTGTACATTTTTCTTATTTTGCCTTTTATTTCATTTAGTACTGCCCTTCAGAAACTACAGAAGATGTTTTTATAACTTCAACTATTATTTTCTCTTGTGGACTATATTTAAACATATTTTATGTGGAATATATTATTCAGGTCAGTACTAAATAAACAATAACATGCATTTTGATTGATCCCTCTTATTTTTGGTAAAATAATTAACATTTTGCATATTCTGAAAGGGGGGTGTAAACTTTTGACCTCAACTGTATATAAAATACATATTTCTAATTCAGAAAACATGTATTTTTTTTGCTATATATATATATATATATATATAAATTATTTTATTTTCACTGAGTTATAGTGAGTATCATATGTTTTATTAAAGTTTTAGTATTTTTAGTAATTTTTATATTTATATATATTTTTGTCTATATCGTTTTTATTAATTTGTATTTCAGTTTTAGTTATTTTACATTTACAAACTAAATAAACATGAGATTGACTTCCTTCACAACTAGATGAAATACAATGTTTTTAATATTTTATTTCAGTTAAGGTCTATTTCAAGTAACAATATATTTTTAATAGTTTTAATTTCAGTCTCAGTTTTAGTTAACTATAATAACCCTGATTAAAACAAGAACAAACATCTGCCATTGAGCTTACATTAATTTTTCTGAGCCTTGTGGCAGACATTTGTTCTTGTTTTAAGAATAAAATCACTTTATTTTGGTAAATAAAATAGACATTCTGCTTCTCCAGTAAAAGTATCCTGATTAAAAATATTAAGATATTAATATTAGAAAAAGGAAATCATGTGTTGCAGTGTAAGTAACATTACGTCATCCGCAGTCTCTGATTGGAGGAATTCGTTTCACAGAATCATGGGTAATGTAGTTTTTCACTAGGAATGCTGCTGTTAAACACAACTCATTAGAAACAACTGATGGCTTTAATGGGTGCTCATACCATCGATTAACAAGCTCTTGGTCTTCTTTAAAGACTCTTTAAATGTGATTTACTCCCAGAACTGACTGCTGTGCTTTATAGAGACACATGCTTTAACAGCCAATCAGTGACTGTCTGATCCGTCCAATCAGAGCGGAGTAGTCATAGTGAACATCCAAGTAATGAATGAACTTTCTCTTTCTGTCTGGTGTAACACGGCAGCGCTGTAATATCACTGATATCTCGTCAAGTTTATGGAGTGGATATTTTAATGAGACCACTTCTAATGAAGCCCAGAACACAAACACGCACTGAACACCAGATATTACTCTCTATATGTGTATATATCAGTCTAATACGCTGCTCGAGAATCATTTCTGATTATTAGCAATGCTGTGATGCACAATATTTTAGAGGAAATTGATGCATTCTATTTTTCAGGATTCACAGATTAATAGAAAGTTAAAAAAACTGTATTTTTTATTTGAAATAGAAATCTTTTTGAACAGTATAAATGTTGTTACTGTCACTTTTGATCCATTTAAAGCATCCGTGATGAATAAAAGTTTTTTTTTAATGGTAGTGTATCACAGTTTCAACAAAAATATTGTGCATCACAACATTGATAATAATCAGAAATATTTCTTGAGCAGTATATCAGCATATTATTATGATTTCTGAAGATCATGTGACACTGAAGACTGGAGTAATGATGCTGGAAATACAGCTTTGATCAGAGAAATAAATTATAGTTTAATACATATTCACATAGAAAACAGCTGTTTTACATTATAATAATATTTCACTATTTTGTTTGTACAGATGTATATAGACCGGGGCTAGTTGTCACACACTCCATATCCCAGCGACTATCAGATTTTGTTCATTTAGATTGTATTTTGTGTACTTTTTTAATAACTAAACAGGACCATCCCATTGTGACAACTTACCACATATGTTGTGACAACATGTCCCACCGTAGAGTTACAATGTTTTCAATACCAATATAAATATTCAAGCTTCAAAGTTTGTATCAATCAACAGAAACTGGCTTCAATATTCACCAGAGAGAAGTGTGACAACTAGCCCCGGTGTCTCCTACACAGTAAATTAATTCATAATTCAGTATCAAAGACATTATAAAGGGTTTTATGCTCAAATCTCAATCCGATTGTTTATGTCTCTCTAATGAAGGTTTATAATCAATCATTATATGGGACACAAACATGTTTAATACTGATATCAGGAGAGGAGCATCATGCCGAACGTCTCGTGAGATGAGTGCATGTTTGCGTTGGTTCCTGGAGCTCGTGTACAGTCCGTGTCTAATGATTCAGGCGGTGGACAGAAGTGTGTGAGTGGTGTTTGTGCTGCACCTCGCTGATGTAGATGGCGAGGTCCTCCTCCTCGTCTGTCCTGTAGCACAGCGTGAGTCCCAGCTTCTCCTGACTGCTCAGTCGCCGCAGCTCAACCTCCTGCAGAGAGAAGAGACCCGCCGCACCTCTATCAGATACACAAGACCCGCCGCATCTCTATCAGATACACAAGACCGCCGCATCTCTATCAGATACACGAGACCAGCCGCATCTCTATCAGATACACGAGACCCGCCGCATCTCTATCAGATACACGAGACCCGCCGCATCTCTATCAGATACACGAGACCCGCCGCATCTCTATCAGATACACGAGACCCGCCGCATCTCTATCAGATACACGAGACCAGCCGCATCTCTATCAGATACACGAGACCCGCCGCATCTCTATCAGATACACGAGACCCGCCGCATCTCTATCAGATACACGAGACCCGCAGCACCTCTATCAGATACACGAGACCCGCTGCATCTCTATCAGATACACGAGACCCGCTGCATCTCTATCAGATACACGAGACCCGCAGCACCTCTATCAGATACACCAGACCCGCCGCATCTCTATCAGATACACCAGACCCGCCGCATCTCTATCAGATACACCAGACCCGTCGCATCTCTATCAGATACACGAGACCGCTGCATCTCTATCAGATACACGTACACGAGACCCGCCGCATCTCTATCAGATACACGAGACCCGCCGCATCTCTATCAGATACACGAAACCCGCCGCATCTCTATCAGATACACGAGACCCGCAGCATCTCTATCAGACACGAGACCCGCCGCATCTCTATCAGACACACGAGACCCGCCGCATCTCTATCAGATACACCAGACCCGCAGCATCTCTATCAGATACACCAGACCCGCCGCATCTCTATCAGATACACCAGACCCGCAGCATCTCTATCAGATACACCAGACCCCGCATCTCTATCAGATACACCAGACCCGCCGCATCTCTATCAGATACACCAGACCCGCCGCATCTCTATCAGATACACCAGACCCGCCGCATCTCTATCAGATACACCAGACCCGCAGCATCTCTATCAGATACACCAGACCCGCAGCATCTCTATCAGATACACCAGACCCGCAGCATCTCTATCAGATACACCAGACCCGCAGCACCTCTATCAGATACACCAGACCCGCCGCATCTCTATCAGATACACCAGACCCGCCGCACCTCTATCAGATACACCAGACCCGCAGCATCTCTATCAGATACACCAGACCCGCCGCATCTCTATCAGATACACCAGACCCGCAGCACCTCTATCAGATACACCAGACCCGCCGCATCTCTATCAGATACACCAGACCCGTAGCACCTCTATCAGATACACGAGACCCGCCGCATCTCTATCAGATACACCAGACCCGCAGCACCTCTATCAGATACACCAGACCCGCCGCATCTCTATCAGATACACCAGACCCGCAGCACCTCTATCAGATACACCAGACCCGCCGCATCTCTATCAGATACACCAGACCCGCAGCACCTCTATCAGATACACCAGACCCGCCGCATCTCTATCAGATACACCAGACCCGCAGCATCTATCAGATACACAGACCCGCAGCATCTCTATCAGATACACCAGACCCGCGCATCTCTATCAGATACACACAGACCGCCGCATCTCTATCAGATACACAGACCCGCAGCATCTCTATCAGATACACGAGACCGCATCTCTATCAGATAGACCAGACCCCCGCATCTCTATCAGATAGACCAGACCTCTCAGATACACCGAGACCCGCCGCATCTCTATCAGATACACAGACCCGCCGCATCTCTATCAGATACACGAGACCCGCCGCATCTCTATCAGATACACGAGACCCGCCGCATCTCTATCAGATACACGAGACCCGCCGCATCTCTATCAGATACACGAGACCCGCCGCCTCTATCAGATACACGAGACCCGCCGCATCTCTATCAGATACACGAGACCCGCCGCATCTCTATCAGATACACGAGACCCGCGCATCTCTATCAGATACACCAGACCCGCCGCATCTCTATCAGATACACCAGACCCGCCGCATCTCTATCAGATACACCAGACCCGCCGCATCTCTATCAGATACACCAGACCCGCAGCATCTCTATCAGATACACCAGACCCGCAGCATCTCTATCAGATACACCAGACCCGCAGCATCTCTATCAGATACACCAGACCCGCAGCATCTCTATCAGATACACCAGACCCGCAGCACCTCTATCAGATACACCAGACCCGCCGCATCTCTATCAGATACACCAGACCCGCCGCACTCTATCAGATACACCAGACCCGCAGCATCTCTATCAGATACACCAGACCCGCCGCATCTCTATCAGATACACCAGACCCGCAGCACCTCTATCAGATACACCAGACCCCCGCATCTCTATCAGATACACCAGACCCGTAGCCTCTATCAGATACACCAGACCCGCCGCATCTCTATCAGATACACGAGACCCGTAGCACCTCTATCAGATACACCAGACCCGCCGCATCTCTATCAGATACACCAGACCCGCAGCACCTCTATCAGATACACCAGACCCGCCGCATCTCTATCAGATACACCAGACCCGCAGCACCTCTATCAGATACACCAGACCCGCCGCATCTCTATCAGATACACCAGACCCGCAGCACCTCTATCAGATACACCAGACCCGCCGCATCTCTATCAGATACACCAGACCCGCCGCATCTCTATCAGATACACCAGACCCGCAGCACCTCTATCAGATACACCAGACCCGCCGCATCTCTATCAGATACACCAGACCCGCGCACCTCTATCAGATACACCAGACCCGCAGCATCTCTATCAGATACACCAGACCCGCCGCATCTCTATCAGATACACCAGACCCGCAGCACCTCTATCAGATACACCAGACCCGCCGCATCTCTATCAGATACACCAGACCCGCAGCACCTCTATCAGATACACCAGACCCGCCGCATCTCTATCAGATACACCAGACCCGCAGCACCTCTATCAGATACACGAGACCCGCCGCATCTCTATCAGATACACCAGACCCGCCGCATCTCTATCAGATACACGAGACCCGCAGCATCTCTATCAGATACACGAGACCCGCGCATCTCTATCAGATACACACACGAGACCCGCCGCATCTCTATCAGATACACGAGACCCGCAGCATCTCTATCAGATACACGAGACCCGCCGCATCTCTATCAGATAGACCAGACCCCCGCATCTCTATCAGATAGACCAGACCCTCAGATACACGAGACCCGCCGCATCTCTATCAGATACACGAGACCCGCCGCATCTCTATCAGATACACGAGACCCGCCGCATCTCTATCAGATACACGAGACCCGCCGCATCTCTATCAGATACACGAGACCCGCCGCATCTCTATCAGATACACGAGACCCGCCGCATCTCTATCAGATACACGAGACCCGCCGCATCTCTATCAGATACACGAGACCCGCCGCATCTCTATCAGATACACGAGACCCGCCGCATCACTATCAGATACACGAGACCCGCAGCATCTCTATCAGATACACCAGACCCGCCGCATCTCTATCAGATACACCAGACCCGCCGCATCTCTATCAGATACACGAGACCCGCCGCATCTCTATCAGATACACGAGACCCGCCGCATCTCTATCAGATACACGAGACCCGCCGCATCTCTATCAGATACACGAGACCGCCTCATCTCTATCAGATACACGAGACCCGCCGCATCTCTATCAGATACACGAGACCCGCCGCATCTCTATCAGATACACGAGACCCGCCGCATCTCTATCAGATACACGAGACCCGCCGCATCTCTATCAGATACACGAGACCCGCAGCATCTCTATCAGATACACAGACCCGCCGCATCTCTATCAGATACACCAGACCCGCAGCATCTCTATCAGATACACCAGACCCGCCGCATCTCTATCAGATACACGAGACCCGCAGCACCTCTATCAGATACACGAGACCCGCCGCATCTCTATCAGATACACCAGACCCGCAGCATCTCTATCAGATACACGAGACCCGCCGCATCTCTATCAGATACACGAGACCCGCCGCATCTCTATCAGATACACGAGACCCGCCGCATCTCTATCAGATACACCAGACCCGCAGCATCTCTATCAGATACACGAGACCCGCAGCATCTCTATCAGATACACCAGACCCGCAGCATCTCTATCAGATACACGAGACCCGCCGCATCTCTATCAGATACACGAGACCCGCGCATCTCTATCAGATACACGTAACGAGACCCGCCGCATCTCTATCAGATACACGAGACCCGCAGCACCTCTATCAGATACACGAGACCCGCAGCACCTCTATCAGATACACGAGACCCGCCGCATCTCTATCAGATACACGAGACCCGCCGCACCTCTATCAGATACACCAGACCCGCCGCATCTCTATCAGATACACGAGACCCGCCGCATCTCTATCAGATACACCAGACCCGCAGCATCTCTATCAGATACACGAGACCCGCCGCATCTCTATCAGATACACCAGACCCGCCGCATCTCTATCAGATACACCAGACCCGCAGCATCTCTATCAGATACACGAGACCCACCGCACCTCTATCAGATACACGAGACCCGCCGCATCTCTATCAGATACACCAGACCCGCAGCATCTCTATCAGATACACGAGACCCGCCGCATCTCTATCAGATACACGAGATCCGCCGCATCTCTATCAGATACACGAGACCCGCCGCATCTCTATCAGATACACCAGACCCGCAGCATCTCTATCAGATACACGAGACCCGCCGCATCTCTATCAGATACACGAGACCCGCCGCATCTCTATCAGATACACCAGACCCGCCGCATCTCTATCAGATACACCAGACCCGCCGCATCTCTATCAGATACACGAGACCCGCCGCATCTCTATCAGATACGCGAGACCCGCTGCACTTCATGATTTGTACTGTACATTTTTGCCATAGTTACCACTAATAACCTACTCATAAATATAATGTAGAAACATAACATTTTCTGTAAAGCTGCTTTGCAACGATTGGTATTGTGAACAGCCCTATACGCATTACATTTACATTTATGCATTTAGCAGACGCTTTTATCCAAAGCGACTTACAGTGCATTCAGGTTATACATTTTTCATCAGTCCATGTGTTCCCTGGGAATCGAATCCACAACCTTTTGCGCTACTAACGCAATGCTCTACCACTGAGCCAGAGGAACACATAAACTTGCATAAAGCATAAACTTGAATTTAATTAATATAGAGTTTTGCATGGATTATCTTTGTCTTCACTGATGCAACTTTAGCATTAATGATATTAAAGCACCTTTAGACCAGTGGACTTATTGTAGGGTTTCTTAAATTGTATTTGTTTTTTGCTTTGTTTTTTATTTATTTATTGATGTAGGACTTACTTTAAATATTTTATATATTAGTGCAGTAAACGATTAATTGCATTCAAAATAAAAGTTTTTGTTTACATAATAAATACACACAGTACACACACATACTGTATATTATAAATATATATAAATGCACACACATACAGTATATATTTTTACAAAATATATATTAATATACTTTATTTTACACAACTCTATTTAATATATGAACACATTAATTTTCTGAAATGTATACATGCATGTGTGTGTATTTATACACAGTACAAAAACATACTATGTAAACAAAAACTTTGATTTTGGATACGATTAATCGTTTGACAGCACTAATATTTATTTATTTAGTTGTAATTTTTTGGTGCATGATTTAAATTAAATGTAAAATTAATTATAGTGTAATGTTTTGTGTTTCATGTACTGTAAACTATGTATTTTGGTGTAGGAGTTCAAACAAAGAAACAAAAAATAAATAAATAAAATAGATTTTCACTCAAATATTGCTAGTATATTTCAGAAATAATGATAAAGAAACCGCAAATATCACACTGAATTCAATGCAGAAAGACTGCAATAGTATTTTCTCGTATAACATGTTTTTGGGGTCACCCAGGAGTCAGAGGATCCATATTTCATCCGCGTCCAGACGTCCAGCGGATGAATAATTACACGCCTCACAGAAACCCCTCCAGAAGAGAAAACAGAAAAACCTCCAGACGAGCCTCGGTCATGTGTGTGAATGTGCTTCAGGCGTGTGTTAAGCATTAAATCACACACACTGTAATATGATCACAGCTCAAGACTGAAGAGTGAAGATCGCAGTCTAATATATTACATCTGCTCTGTGGTAACGACTACAGACAGAACAACACACACACACACACACACAAACCTGACGAGCTCACACACCTTCAGATATCATACGTGACCCTGGAGCACAAAACCAGTCAAAAGGGTACATTTTTGTGAAATCTGAATAAATAATATTTCCATTGATGTATGGTTTGTTATGATAGGACAATATTTGAAAATCATCAAAACCTCTCGTTACAGGAGATGCATTAAACACACGCTTCTCACGCTCAACTCTGATTGGATGAGCAGTGTTCTGGATTGCATTAACAGTTTAATGAAAATTTTATTTTTGTCTTGTTTTCCAGTACAAATATATCTGAGCTTTCTTAAATAAACATACATGTATTTGAGAAGCAAAACAACTGATGATACAAGTCTTGTTTTCGGAGAAATGCATCAAAATGAAATGAGTTTATACTTAAAACAAGAACAAACATCTGCCAATGGGTTCAGAAAACTAACCTTGCATTAGCAGATATCTGTTCTTGTTTTAAACAATCACTCATTTAATGCATTGTTCAGAGTAACTCTCTTCTGAAGTAAATGTATCTTGATATTTCTACTGGAAAGCAAAATATACAGTGTGTTCTGGCTTTCTCTCCTCTTTCTGCCGTGTAAGTATTGATTAAACATTGGTGGCTTTTGTCACACGCTGCTTTTGAAACATTTTAGCTGATGTTCATATAATATTTTTCAAACGTTGCAACTTGTTACAGAATCTTAAGGAAAATTATTAATGGAATGTTCCATTAATGCTCGCATAACCAAGAAAAATGTTTTTAAAACAAAACAAAAAAACACTGGATGTTTTGAACATTCAGAAATAACGTTTTCATAACTTGATAAAATATCAAATTTCTTAGAACACATTTTTGTTCTCTAGTCTTAAATTACATTCTCGAAACATTATGTATACAACAGTTTATGAATGTTATTTCTCTGAAACGTTGGACTTGTTGAAATGTATTAATGTTTTTTTTTTTAAATGTTACAATTTGCTTCGGAACGTTCAGAGAACATTTATATAACATTCACATAATCAAAACACATTTTGAACATTCAAAGAACATTCATAAATATGTCCCTGGAGCACAGAAGCAGTCATAAGCAGCACAGCTATATTTGTAGCAATAGACAACAATACATTTTTATTTTATGCCAAAAATGATTAGATATTAAGTTCATGTTCCATGAAGATATTTAGTAAATTTCCTACTGTAAATATATCAAAACTTAATTTTTGATTATTAATATGCATTGCTAAGAATTCATTTGAACAACTTTAAAGGTGATTTTCTCAATATTTAGATTTTTTTGCACCCCAGATTCCAGATTTGCAAATATTGTCCGATCATAACAAACCATACATCAATGGAAAGCTTGCTTATTCAGCAGTTTTTATAATGTTGGCAAAGCGTTCTCAGAGTCAGCACATATTTTTGTCAGCTGGGATCATCCTCACGCTGGTATTGCTTCAGTGTATCTGAGATCAAACTTGAGTCGTGTGAATACATGCTGTGTTATTTCTGAGTGCTGCGGGTTCATGCGAGTACTCCATCAGCAGAAGCACGCGGGACACACTCATTACGCCCGGTCCCGGCGGACATCACATCACAATCTCACCTCGTACTCAAAGTCATCGGTCCTCTCGGCATCCACTGCCATGGAGAGATACTCGCTGCCCTCGAAGTACTCCTGATCCATCGTGTGTAGAGAGTGACCGCTGAGCAGAGAACAAACACAGATCTCATTAACATCACCTGATACACACACACACACACACACATCAACAAACACAGATCTCATTAACATCACCTGATACACACACACACACACACACACACACACTCAACAAACACAGACACACAGACACACACACACTCTCACACACACACTCTCTCTTACACACACACACTCTCTCTTACACGCGCACACACACTCACTCACTCACACACACAAACACACACACACACAGAGTTTATGTCTTACATTTTTTACCTTTTCTCATAATTGTGCATTTCTTAGAACTTAATTTGAACACCTATAAAGGTGATTTTCTCAATATTTAGAATTTTTTTCACCCTCAGATTCGCAAATATTGTCCTATCATAACAATTCCATACATCAACGGAAATATTATTTATTCAGCTTTCACAAAAAATGACCCTTATGACTGTTTTTGTGCTCCAGGGTCACATATGATATAAGAACATTTTGATATTTCATAACCCTTCGGTTATAAAAACTATTTCTAAACGTCCAGTTTTCTAAATGTTACAAGAACATTTCATTTGATCATTTTCATTACTTTGGAATGTTCTCAGAACGTTCTGAAACCAGTAGTGACTAATAATGTTTTAAAAAAATAATAAGCTAAAACGTTTAATAAACGCTGCATAAATATAATATCTGTGCTGTTTTGTGAATTCCCAGCAAAACAACTATATCATGAGATACACCAATAACACGTCTGTTTTGGAGCTCTATATGAGCGACGGGGCACACGAGGACAATAGAGACGCGCAGGAGGCGGTGAAGAACGAGATGTCATCTTCAGTAGAGATGAGAACTGAATTGTGCAGCAGAAGAAAGGAAGCTCCTGTCATGAGTCTAATTCATCTCTATAAACCTGGTCTGCTGTCTCTGCGTGACTCGCGTGTCTGTCTTCCTGAGGCTGTGCTGAAGTGTAATCTTGTGCACACACAGCTGATCGTGTTCATTAGCATGCGCAAGCGGCTCAAACGCCTCTGATCCGGGTTTTCTACAGTCAGGAGGGTTTATGGTCTGTGGTTTATGGTTTGTTGACTCTGATCACGACTGGATTCAGATCCACTGGAATAAGTTTCTGCTGAGTGACAGGAAGAGTCATGTACTGAACCACAGTTCAAAGAAATTTAACTCGGGTGATGCATTCTGGGAAATCAAGCTTTCTTCTGTTCTTCCATCCATCCATCCAACCATCCATCCGTCAATCCATCCATCCATCCATCCATCCGTCCATCCGTCCATCCATCCATTCATCCGTCAATCCATCCATCTATATCCATCCATACATCCATCCACCCATCCATCCATACATCCATCCACCCATCCATCCATCCATCTATATCCACCCGTCCATCCATCCGTCCATCCATCCACCCATCCATCCATCCATCTATATCCATCAGTCCATCCATCCATCTGTCCACCCGTCCATCCATCCGTCCATCCATTCATCCATCCATCCATCCATCCATCCATCCATCCATCCATCCATCCATCCATCCGTCCATCCGTCCGTCCATCCATCCATCTATCCATCCATCCGTCCATCCATCCATCCATCCGTCTGTCCGTCCATCCATCCATCCATCTATCCATTCGTCCATCCATCTATCCGTGCATACGTCCATCCATCCATCCATCCATCCATCCATCCATCCACCCATCCATCTATATCCATCAGTCCATCCATCCATCTGTCCACCCGTCCATCCATCCGTCCATCCATTCATCCATCCATCCATCCATCCATCCATCCGTCCATCCGTCCATCCGTCCGTCCATCCATCCATCATCCATCCATCCGTCCATCCATCCATCCATCCATCCGTCTGTCCGTCCATCCATCCATCCATCTATCCATTCGTCCATCCATCCGTCCATCCATCTATCCGTGCATACGTCCATCCATCCATCCATCCGTCCATCCGTCCATCCGTCCGTCCATCCATCCATCTATCCATCCATCCGTCCATCCATCCATCCATCCATCCATCCGTCTGTCCGTCCATCCATCCATCCATCTATCCATTCGTCCATCCATCCGTCCATCCATCTATCCGTGCATACGTCCATCCATCCATCCATCCATCCATCCGTGCATACGTCCATCCATCCATCCATCCATCTATCCATTCGTCCACCCATCCGTCCATCCATCTATATCCATCCATACATCCATCCACCCATCCATCCATCCATCTATATCCATCAGTCCATCCATCCATCTGTCCACCCGTCCATCCATCCGTCCATCCATTCATCCATCCATCCACCATCCATCCGTCCGTCCATCCATCCATCCATCCGTCCGTCCGTCCATCCGTCCATCCATCTATATCCATCAGTCCATCCATCCATCCGTCCACCCGTCCATCCATCCGTCCATCCATCATCATCCACCATCCATCCATCCATCCATCCATCCATCCATCCGTCCATCCGTCCATCCGTCCGTCCATCCATCCATCTATCCATCCATCCATCCGTCCATCCGTCCGTCCGTCCATCCATCCATCCATCCATCCATCCATCCATCCATCCATCTATCCATTCGTCCATCCATCCGTCCATCCATCTATCCGTGCATACGTCCATCCATCCATCCATCCATCCATCCATCCGTCCGTCCGTCCGTCCATCCATCCATCCATCCATCCATCCATCTATCCATTCGTCCATCCATCCGTCCATCCATCCATCCGTGCATACGTCCATCCATCCATCCATCCATCCATCTATCCATCGTCCATCCATCCGTCCATCCATCTATCCATCCATACATCCATCCACCCATCCCTCCATCCATCTATATCTCATCCATCCATCCATCTGTCCACCCGTCCATCCATCTGTCCCTTCCATCCATTCATCCATCCATCCATCCATCCATCCATCCGTCCATCCGTCCGTCCGTCCATCCATCCATCCATCCATCCGTCCGCCGTCCATCCTCCATCCATCTATCCATCAGTCCATCCATCCATCTGTCCACCCGTCCATCCATCCGTCCATCCATCCATCCATCCGTAGGTCCATCCTACATCCGTCCATCCATCCATCCATCCGTAGGTCCATCCGTACATCCGTCCATCCATCCATCCATCCGTCCATCCGTCACTCCGTACTCCTCGTACATCCCATCCTCATCCTCCATCCTCCTTCCATCCGTCCATCCATCCGTATCCATCCATACATCCATCCACCCATCCACATCCATCCGTCAATCCATTCGTCAATCCATTCGTCAATCCATCTGTCAATCCATCCATCCATCCATCCATCCATCCGTCCATCCGTCCATCCATCCATCCGTCAATCCATCCGTCAATCCATCCGTCCATCTATCCATCCATCCGTTGATCCATCTATATCATCCATACATCCATCCACCATCCATCCATCCATCCATCCATCCATCCACCCATCCACCATCCATCCATCAATCCACCCACCTATCTATCTATCTATCTATCTATCTCTATCTATCTATCTATCTATCTATCTATCTATCTATCTATCTCTCTTTCCATCCATCCATCCATCCATTAAATGGTGAATAGTTAATAAGGGTGAGATTACTGTAAATGATTCCTGAATAATTCATATTTCCAGGCACTATTACAACAACTACATCATTCACAGAGAATCTCTCTCGTCTCTTTTGACTGGAAGAACAAAGGAATTCAAAAAGTCCACATCAGAGCAACGCACCAAAGAGACACATTTTAGATTATGAATTATCAACGGACCATTGTGCGGCATTAATTACCTCCCTAACACCCTCTCTGTGCCTCAGACGCTTTCAATTACCTTCCCAGCATCCACTCCGTCTCCAGAGGAGAAGCCCAGATAGTCCTGATGCTAAACTCTACCTCCTTTCTCCCGAGAGAAACTGCACAACAAGATAATCCAGCAAACCCTGACTCCCTCCCAGCTGACAGAACGTCCTCGCAGCTTTCACTCGCCAGATTTAATAAGCATTCCTAAAGTAACCTTTATGAAACACTCTATATTTGATATATGTTCTCATAACACAGAGAGAAAACGTTCAGAGATCAACGTTCTCAAAATGTCCTTAAGATTTATTTGTTTTTAAACGTTCAATTAAATGTTTTTATAACCTTTAAATAACATTCTAATCACAAGAAAACCAGACGTTTCAAATAAACATTCAAATAATGCAATATTTTCAAAACAACTTTACCAAAAAACTACGTAAATATTAATATTTCTCACTGATGTATTCAAATAACCAATGCTAGAAATAAAATAAGAATGAATAAAAACTATTAAGACATATTAAAAATAATAATAAAAAATGACAAAACAACAACATTTATTTAGTTGCCTATGCAACATTTCCTAAATGTACTAAAAATAACTAAAACCGGAAAAAAACTAGTGTTTATCTGAGCTGGACGTGCTGGCGCTCACCTGTCGGACAGGAGGAAGGGGCAAGTGTCCGGCACAGGCGGCGTGGCCGGACGCAGTTTAGCCAAAGCCATGATGTGCTCGAAGGTGATCTCCGTCTGCGTGCACACATCCACCAGCTGGATGTCCAGCGCTGACCCTTGACCCCGGGGCCGCCGCAGCACCTGCACCACGATGGGGTCTTTAGCGCTGCGTAAAGCCTCCACCGCCTCCTCATGACTGGCTCTCGACAGATCCGTCCCGTTCACCTGCGGATGACGAGAAACAGACGCTGCTCACTGACTTCAATGCTAACGACTCACAGAATTACTCAGAATCCACCTGAAGAGTAGAAAAGAGCAGCGTGAACATCCGTCTTAACGTCTCCTCAGAAGAAAGGCATACAGGTTTAGCCTACCTTTAGGATTTATATTGCATATAACATTTCCATGCATTTGGATTACATAAACAAATAATAAACTACATATGATCCATATTTGTCAGTCAAACACAAACGAAATGGGTCAGATTTCTGCACTCAAAAAAGCATGGTATAATTGAACTGTTTGCATCCATTTGATTTCATTTAAATAATCATTTTCTCAAATACATTTATTGAAATTACTTAGAATCAGCATGAATCTGTTCATTTGGAAAACAATTTAATTTATTCGTTAAAAATAGTGGTTGTATAATTGAGATACTAATATAGTTTTTATTAATATATTGAATCCATTTTTATGATTTTATTTTATAATTTTGTTGTTTTTGTTAGTTTTAGTATATAGTTTAATTTTATTTTTCATTTTAAATCCTTTTATTTCAGTTTAAGTTTTAGTTATTTTAGTAAGTTAAACAACTGAAATGACAAATGTTGCAGCTGAAATGTATATATATACATAATTTTATTTCACGTAACAATTTTTTTTTTAAGGTTGTAGTTTTAATTTTTTGTTTTAATTAAATTTTACTATAATAACCCTGGTTAGCATGGACGAGGTTAAAATGGCTAACTGCAAAACTTTTTAATTAGTTTTAATTGAATTAAGCTAAAAAGTATGAGACTGAAATAAATAGCATTTATTGATTATAAACCTTGGGATTGTGCATTTAAAACAAATTCAGTTTATAGATACTATTACAGACTGACGAATATATATCACATTAAGTTTATTAATTTATGTTAAGACTGTGTAATCAAAATGAATGGAAATGTATATGCAATTCAAGTACATAATCATAAGTTTTGTCCAATATACTCTGATATTTATAGGTGAATATTTCTTAAGCGAGTGACTGAGACCACAGACGGATCTGGTCCATCAGTGCGTGTCTATTAATCAGTAATCTGTAATTAAAGAGTCTCACAGGACACTGATTGGCTATTAATGACATGAGAAACGCTTCTTCTGCTGATCTGGAAGCTGCGTGTCTCTCAATCTGGAGTAAATCACACATGATTTCTTGAAGAAATACTGTTTGATGAGCTCGAGCGCTGATTATATTCATTTCATTCTAGTGTACAGAGCTTGACTAGATGTTTTTATTGGATCAATTCAAACAGTTCATAACTTCATATTGACATAATAGATTTAAATTAAAATAAATGACTAGTAAAAAGACACTGACAAAATATTTTGATTCTGATCTGTTTGAGCGGCTCACATCAACTACTAAATCAACCAATGGAGTGAGAGTGGGCGGGGCTATCTGCATGACTGACCAATGACAGACAAGGGGGCGTGTTCAGGAAACATGACTGAAAACATGTCTTTTAACACTCCTCCTCTGATGTATTAAAATAACTTAAACTAAAAATGAAATAAAATGAATAAAACTAAATAAAACTAGACATATTTAAACTAATAATTTTTTTTACAAAAAATAAAAACAACAACATTTTTAACATTTTCATTTAGTTTTAATTTACTAAATTGACAAACTAAACTTAAATAAAATGTATTAAAACTTTATACATATTCAAAAAAATACAAAAAACTAATACAATGACAAAACAAAATTACTAAAACGTAAAACTTAACTACAATTAAAAATGAAAATAAGAACACAAAAATGTATTATATTAATAAAATATTATAGAATCTGAATGACACTAAAATAAAATAAAAATTGAAAAATTTATTTCTTGAAATAAAATATTTTATCTGAGATAAAATATTTAAAATAAAACTTGAACTTAGCTTAGTTATGATGATGATTTCTCATTTTCATTTATTGCTTGATGCACTAAAATGACTGAAAACTAAAACTGAAAGAAAATTAACAGTAGACATATATAAAAAAAGAAAAACTAAATTACTACTTAAACCATAACTACAAATAAAATGAAAACAAAAAACACTGATTTAATATATTAATAAAACTATTATAGAATCTGAATTACACTAATATATATATATATATATTGTTTTTATTATGACTTGTTTTCATGATAAATAAACATTTATATTTCAAGTTAATT
The DNA here is from genome assembly GCA_003573665.1 of Oxygymnocypris stewartii. Lineage (NCBI taxonomy): Eukaryota > Metazoa > Chordata > Actinopteri > Cypriniformes > Cyprinidae > Oxygymnocypris > Oxygymnocypris stewartii. The sequence continues at coordinate 7,529 of QVTF01006991.1, read as the reverse complement.
ACTGTAATGTAAAAAATATCAATTTTTTCATAAATGGTTCCATAAAGAACCTTCAACATCCGCAGAACCTTCCAATGTCTTTATGTTGAAAGAGGTCAAACGAGATGTTCTTTGACTGAATGCTTCTTTGTGTCGTCGCTTGAAGAACCTTTAGTTTTAAGGGGTGTATAAAGTTGAATGAAAATAGAAAATACTGCTTTCATAACTAAGTCTCAGATTGTAATTTGACTGTCTTTAGTAAGCTTGAGATGGATGGAGAGATGAGTCTTTGTCGTTGTGTGCTGTTTCTTGTTTGCTGATTCAGGACTTTTCTCTCTCACACAACACACTTCTCCATCCTCTCATCTTCTACACTAGAGTGTCTGTTCATGACACAGAGAGTGAATCATAACTCATAACTCTCAGTCTGAATGCATGTGTGTCCTCTGTACTCTCACACTGATCTGAGACCTGCTTCAGCACACAACAGAGCAGACGTCTGCTGAGATCCATACAGGACAATATCTTCAGCTCTCATCCGGTTTAGTGAACTGAAGGATGATGAAATGAACAGAGCAGCTCTTTCATAACGCGTGTTATTAATTTCAGATTCAGCCTCATTAAAACATTCATCACAGACGGACAGCTCAAACACTCGTACTGATCAAAACTACTGCTGCAATGTTTTTTAATCTCAATCTCAGTAATATTCAATACTTCATTTATTTAATTTTTTTATGAATATCTTATGTATATACTTTTTTTTTATATCTTATTTTATCCCTTCTAAATATTTTGAGCACCCTATATTTCAGTTTGCTTCAAACTCTTTTGAAATTGATGCATCAAACATTTTTATTATTTATTTAAAAATCATGATTTTATGTTGTTTTATTGTGTAAGTTATCTGTAAAGTTATTTGTACTTAATCAAAATAACTCATCTGCAGTTTGATTGAGATTAATTGGGATTCACAATGAAAAAACATGATTTTTGAAAATTATTATTTATTCTATTATATGCTGAAAATACAAATATATGAAAATAATAGAATAAATAATTAAAACTATTAAATAAAATGCTGAAAATAAAGTTATATGAAAATAATTGAATAAATAATTAAATCCATTAAATAAAATGCTGAAAAAATATATGAAAATAATATAAAATAATTAAAACTATTAAATAAAATGCTGAAAATAAAATTATATGACAATAATTGAAAATAATTAAATCCATTAAATAAATGCTGAAAATAAAATTTGATGAAAATAATATAATAAATAATTAAAACTATTAAATAAAATGCTGAAAATAAAATTATATGACAATAATTGAATAAATAATTAAAACTATTAAATAAAATGCTGAAAATAAAATTATATGAAAAATTGAATAAATAATTAAAACTAATAAATAAAATGCTGAAAATAAAATTATATGACAATAATTGAATAAATAATTAAATCCATTAAATAAAATGCTGAAAATAAAATTAGATGAAAATAATTGAATAATAATTCAAACTATTAAATAAAATGCTGAAAATAAAATTAGATGACAATAATTGAATAATTAATTAAAACTATTAAATAAAATGCTGAAAATAAAATTATATGAAATAATTGAATAAATAATTAAATCCATTAAATAAAATGCTGAAAATAAAATTATATGAAAATAATTAAAGAATTAAAATGATTGAAATAACAAATTATAAAAATTTAATTATATTTAAATAGTTAAAATTATGTTAAAATAACAAAAAATACAATTATATTAAAAGAAAATTAAAAATTAAAATTGAGAAATGCAGTACAATAGTGAGCAGAAGTAAATATAATAATTAAAATAATAATTTACTTAATAGAAAACAAATATTTTCCAAACAATATTTCAATTGTTAAAGTACTAAATTAGTTTAATATTAGGACCTTTTAGGATGGGGGGTAATCGTATATTTGAATATTGCAAACTTCTGATAAATAGGATATCTGTAGATATAATGGAGTAAACTCACACAGATCAGGTATTATAAACATATACATATACAGAAAGAAGTAAACATCTCTAAGAATCATCTTGTGTTTCTCCTCTGAAGATGATAAACAAACTCAGCTGGAGGGAACGAAGCGTATCTGACAGCAGCACAGCAGCATTACCCACAATGCACTGCTAATTAGCCAATGTAAACAGAGCTGCTGTGATGATAAACTCCAACCCCGTCATCCATCACACACAACACACACATCTCTAACCTGTTGATCAAACACACACACACACACACACACACACACACACACACACACACACGCACACACGCACACGCACACACACACACACACAGTCACAAACCACACACACAGTCACAAACCACAAACACACACCCACACAGTCACACACACTCACAGTCCCACACACACACACACACACCACACCACACCACACCACACGCATACGCACACACACACACACACACAGTCACAAACCACACACACAGTCACAAACCACAAACACACACCCACACAGTCACACACACTCACAGTCCCACACACACACACACACACACACGCACACGCACCACATACACACACACACACACACACACACACACACACACACACTCACACACTCACAGTCACAGTCACACCACAGTCCCACACACACACCTCAAATCTGATGTGATGAAAAAGTGTACAGTGACTGAACGCTGTTTCTACATTCCCCTGCATGCATCTGTCAGATGCTTTAATCCAAACTGACTCTGAATCTGATGTGAACTGAACCCTCGATCTGCTGTTGCTGCCTGAGCTGCAGGAACGCTTTCTAATGCTATAGAGACTGAGTCTGTGGTGATGAAGGAGTGATTCGTCAGAATCGGTCATTCTGATTCATTCATTTGATGGGAATCATCTGATCTTTGGTTGGAGTCCATTAGGATCTAAATAAACAGAGAAAGCCATGAGACGAAGCACTTGTTATGTTTAAAAAAAAAACATATTAACAGGATTAACATTATTTAATTTTGAATTTCGGGCAAATAAATAACTGTCTATAATGAAAAACTAAAATACATAAAATAAAAACTGAAATCAAATAAAATATAAAAACGTGTTGCCAAAAAAAAAAAATATATATTTTTGTTTTAGCAAAAATAATATTTCAGTGAAACATTTTTTTTTCAAGTACCAATTTTTGATGGTGTTAGTTTTTGTTAATAATTGTAAAATTTTATTTTTATATATTTTTTTCACTTTAATTTTAGTTCAAGTTTTAGTCATTTAGTTTTTGTCATTTGTATTATTTATAAAACGTCTATAGTTTATTTATCTAAAATATATTACAACTTTTTAATGCATTTTTTGTCAGTCAACATATTTTGTTTCAATTAACTTTTTTTTTTTTACTTAATATTTTGAATGAGTTTTTCTTTTCTTTTTCACTTTTGATAAAGTTGTGTTAATGTGTTTTTTTTGTTTGTTTACACTCCCTATACTGTTTTTACTGTGTCTTTATTTGTACGTTTATTTAGTTTGACTTATTTCAGTACTTCAAGTTATGTTTCTTTGGCAACTGTAGCTTGAATCTATTTCACTTGTTTAAGGGCATTTATGTAATGTGTTGCTGTGATGATTATTTGTATTGTTTGTGTGTTTGAGCCTTTTGTATAAAGACAATTATCTACCCCATTGGGGATATGAATTGAATTGAACTGAACTTATCTATAATAAGCCTGTCACTGAACATAGAAAGGAATGAATCAGTGCGAATGACTCTCTGGAGATTGGTGTTTCACTCAGAAGCGGATTAGTGCCGGAGATCCTCACCAGCGGTCTGAGACACGAGAAACCCGCGAGATCCCGAGGATTCATTCATACGGAGCCGCTCCAGACTCACGAGGATCTGCCACCAATCACTTTCCAAGTCAACGAGCGTCAGACATCTGCTCACGGTCATCTGCTGTTTACACTCTGTTCCAGCGCCAATCATCAGCCAAAACTCCTCTCTTCCTCTCCTCATCCTCACAAACTACACCGAGCAGCTCCTGCAGTGTATGTGTGACATGAGCTCACATCCAACCTGTAGACCTTCACAGGACACCTGCACAGAGACGTGATGCAACGCACTGAAATCATCCGAATCCACACACACCACACACACACACACACACACAGACACACCCTCACACACAGACACACGCACACGCACACGCACACACACACACACACACACACATGCACACACCCCACGCACACACACCACACACACACACATGCACACACACACACCACACACACATGCACACACACGCACACACACACACACCACAGACACACCCTCACACACACACACACACACACGCACACAGCACACACCACACATGCACACACAGCACACACACCACACACACACACCACCACACACACACCACACACACACACACACACACACCACACTCACACACCACACACACACACACACCACTCACACACACACATCACACACACCACACACACACACACACACACACACATTCACACACATGTTTGACTCTCCGTAGGCGTGATGGTTTTATACTGTACAAACTGTATGTGCTATTGCCCTACACCTAAACTTAGCCCTCACAGGAGACTGTGCATTCCTACTCCCCCCCCAAAAAACTCTCTCTGTATGATTTATAAGCGTTTTGAAAAGTGGGGACATGGGGCAATGTCCTGAAAAGTCACCTTCACCCTGTAATACCGGTCATACTTGCATACACACACACGCCCCGCCGCCCTGAGAATGAGATCCGACACAAAAAGCTCATTTATTAAAGACGAACGAATCAAACGATATTCATCTGAATTAATTACTCTCACATATGAGCCGATCTGAGCACAACAATGGATCTCATTCAGTCTAAAAATGGCTTTCCCAGAAGCCTTTGTGCTCCTGCATTGAGAAGCGTCTCATTGTAGTCAAGTGTGTGTGTGTGTTATGTGCCACGTGTGTTTTTTCTCTCTCTCTCCCCTTTCTACCAATTTGTTCTCTAGTCTGTTGTCATTGCTCTTAGGTCTCTGCTGGATGGAGGAGATCATTGTCAATCATCGTTAAGGGCGTCGTCTCTTCAGCCAATCCGGTGTCATCCTGCTGTTTAAAGCTTCCCCGGTGTGTCACGCTGAGAGAGTCTCTGTGCGTGTTCAGGTGTTTTGAGCTGAAGCCTGTATGAGAGTTCGTACTCTTTCTGTGTTACCTGTGAGTTTAATGCGTGTTTCTGTACTATTGAGATTGTGAGTGGAGTGTTGATAAGAGTTTGCTGTTCTTCCTTTGATTGGGGAAATGAGGAACAGGTTAGCGTATTGCGCGCCCTAGGATACATTCTGCCCACAGCTAACAATTGTTAGACACACTAGGTAAGAGGTGAGCGCCTTTTCTGTATTTTTGTTTGTAGTTAGCATAGTTTAGTCGTGGCGTCGCATACGCTGAAGATTTCGAGTTTGCTTTCTACATTTTCCTTTGGTTAGTTAGTTTAGAGGGTTCTGGGAACCTAGTTTAGAACCATTTATGTTTTATTCTTTTTGTTGATTTGGCGTCACCTTCGTTCCTCAGTTTCCTTCTTAGCTTTAGGTATTCTTATTATTTTGTTTTCTAAATTATGCATTGTACATAGCTCACACATTGTTTAGTGGCTTTGGCTTTAAGAAATTAAAACATTCAATATAATCAAATCTTCCTTGTGCCTGGTCCTTTCTACAACCTCTACCCTCAAAGCAATATTAAATACTAAATGTTGCGTTCCAACCCCTAGACCTTTAAAGATCGTAACATTTAATGGGGGCTCGTCCGGGATAATCAAACGAATGATCATAATGATCTAATACACTTATTTCCCATGATATTTAATATTCAAGTAATATATTGAATATTGCTGGGGGTAGAGAGTAGAATGATTGTGGCTTTAGTAATTTGTTGGAGCATATTTCTTGGGGCGTGACTGGTTGGTGTGTGTTTTGGGGTAATTATGGCTGATTTTGATCTGGAGACTTTTGTTAGTGCGCCGTCTATGGAGAAGTTGGATAAATGTCGAAAAAACGATTTGATAACCATTGCGGCTCATTATAAAATTTCAGTTACGACGCAGCAGCTGAAAAGAGAGATAAAGAGTGCTGTCATACAAAGGTTGGTGGAAACAAAGGTTCTGGTGTTGCCTGCAAGAGTCGAGGAAGAATCTCTCGGAGCCGACGTTCAGGTGCCGCTGTTAGGTGAGGAGGAGCGGAGTGGGGATGCTGTGGTAGAGGGTTCCGAAGCCAAAGCTTCCCTGCCGCCCTTTGAACCTTTTTCTCCGACCTCTATGGGATCCGGAGGTGATGCGCGACTTAAAGTTCGTTTGGCGCGTGTCCAAATGGAAGCGCATGAAAAGGCAGAAGAACGTCAGGCTGAGATGAAGTTACGGCTCGAAGTTCGTAAATTGGAGATTGAGGCGGATAAGCAGATTAGACTGCGTGAACTTGAGTTGAACGCAGCTAAGAATGTAACTGCCTCGTTTGTTCCACCGTTGCAGATCGCTGGTGCTCCGTTTGGGCCGGGATCGCCGGTGACCACCTTTGATGTAAGTAAACATATCTCTCTTGTTCCGCAATTTCGTGAAACAGAAGTTGATTCATATTTTAGTGCGTTCGAGCGTATTGCATCAGCACTAAATTGGTCTAAGGAAGTGTGGCCTTTGCTCTTACAGTGTAAATTAACTGGTAAAGCCCAGGAGGTGTGCGCAACTCTATCCTTAGAGGATAGTTTAAATTATGATATGGTAAAAGTTGCAATCCTGCGTGCTTACGAGTTAGTCCCAGAAGCCTATAGGCAGCGGTTTCGGAATCACAAAAAAATATCTAGTCAAACATTTGTTGAATTTGCCCGAGAGAAAGGTGTTTTTTTGACAAATGGTGTGCATCGAGTAAGGTTACAGATTTAAAGACATTACGGGAACTTATTCTTCTAGAAGAATTTAAAAACTGCGTACCCGAACGTGTCGTTGTCTATTTAAATGAACAAAAGGTGTCATCTTTGTCGCAAGCTTCTGTTTTTGCGGATGAATTCACGTTGACACATAAGAACGTTTTTACTCCTGTTCGTTCTGATAAAACGGCACACACACCTCTGAGTAATCAGTCACGTCCGAAGTTTGTTGCTCCAAAGTCAAGAGAAGACCGAGAATGCTTTTATTGCCATAAGTCTGGTCATTTAATTGCTGATTGTTCCACGCTGAAACGGAAACAGCAGAGTTCGGTTACTAAGAGCGTTGGTTTTGTGAAAGCTGTTGAGGTTGACAACGTTGAGCGTGTTGGGGGATTAGATCCTAGTTATGAACCGTTCTTGATGGAAGGGTTAATTTCCTTTACGGGAAAGTCTACAGACCAGGTGAAAGTTAAAATGCTCCGTGACACTGGAACTACGCAATCTTTCGTGGTTGCAGGTGTACTGCCGTTTTCTGACCAAACCTTTTGTGGCAGTAATGTGTTGGTACAGGGTATAGAGATGGGACTTATTAAAGTTCCATTACATCAAGTGCA
>QVTF01006990.1:10000-13354 GCA_003573665.1 Oxygymnocypris stewartii | reverse complement strand
TGAGTCCGGTTGTGTATGATGTGGATCGTGGCGGGTCTTCAGAAGAACCAGCGGAAAGTGTCGGCAGCTCCTGCTGACGGTACTCTCTGAGGAAAGACACACGAGACAGTGGAAATTCTGGAGAGACTCCAATTAAGCTTGATATAATGACCCAGTTAATCACCGAAATTATGTGTTAGATGTTTGAAGATTGGTGTGAATCATCTTAGCAATCAGATGCAATGATTCAAAATATTGATTCATCGAAAATAAGAATTAAATTGGGAAAACGCAAAAAACAGACCAAGCCGACCATCTGTATGCAAAGGCCCACGCAACCGTGTTTCCGTTAGCTGAGACGACTGTTTATGTAACGATTATTGTTGGCTCTTTGACTAAACGCTTTTGTTTCTCTTTGGCTAAAAATATCTGCTATATGCATAAGTGAAACATTTAGTCACTGCCTGGATTTGATCAAAGTTTGTAGCATGTAAACTAGTTGTCCAAGAGTACGCATTTTGTACTAATTTCGTCAGTATTTTCTCTGACACGCTGCGTAGGTCTACTATGGGTTCATTGATTGCATATTACTTTGGGTAGATGTCTTGGATATCTAGTTTATTTGCTACTCAGGCATTTCTGTAGCTTAAAAGTAGAGCATGCCATTGGTCGACACCAAGGTGTTGGGTTCAGTTCCCAGGGAATGCATGAACTGATAAAAATATATCAGGAATTGAGTTTAAGTCGCTTTAAATAAAAGCGTCAACCAAATGCATAAATGTAATGTCCTAGAGCCTCCCCAGAACTGCACATCTTTGGATTTTCTCCTTAATTATTATTATATGAGACATCCCAAATGAAGTGCCAAGGAGACTCCAAACTAACTCTTAAAGCCCGTCCACACCAAGAACGATAGCTATAATGGTACGTTTTATTTATGTGAGAATAGTGAAATCCACATCACAACTATATCGAGTGAAACAGTATAGTTTTTTTAATGATAAAAACAACCACATGGAATCCATCCGACTTTAAAGCAGCAGAACACAAAACTGCAATGCACGCTTAAAATAAACAGAACATCATCGTTATTGGGGTGAACAGGCCTTTAAAATCTTCCTGTCTAAAGGTGTGTTCAAATTTACCATAGTTCAGAACGTTTTCACGGGCGAAATCCAATCATTTCAATGGGAAAGATAATTGATTTGAACGTAACTTTGACCCCTCTCTACACTTTTGATAATACAGCTAATGCAATCACTTTTAAAATTGGCGGTTCTTGGCCAGATTAAGCGATCCACGACCAGATCTGACGGTACTGGACTGGTCTGATCTTGATTCCGGTGAGTTGTGCTAGCGGGTTGTGAATAGATTAAACTGTATTTGTATTATTACAGAGAACTTACAACATGTTGCCTCATCTCTCAGCCTTCAATACCGGCTGTGTGTGTGTGTGTGTGTGTGTGTGTGTGTGTGTGTGTGTGTGTGTGTGTGTGTGTGTGTGTGTGTGTGTGTGTGTGTGTGTGTGTGCGAGAGCGATAAAGTGTGTGCTTGAGTCTAAGGGCATTTTTCCAGCCTAAGAGGGCTCAAGCCATCAGCTAACACACACACACACGCACACATTAATGCATGATGGTTAATTACGGCCGCTTGTGCCAAGACTGGGCTCTACTCCAAACCCCCAGCCACATCATTCCCAATTAAACAGCCCACTTCAATAGACCTCCCGGCATATGTGTGAGTGCGTGTGTGAATCCCACCTCCATCGTGCTGCCCGGTTTCTTCTTGAGTTCTTCACACTTTCTGAACTTGCAGATCTGATGACCCGTCTTTCTGTTTCGACAGGAGCTGCATACGCCGCAGTTAATGAGCCTCCTGCAGGGGGCGCAGACGCCACAGCGTTTACGTTTGCGCTTAGCCGCTCCGCTACCGTTGCTGCTAACGCTACTGCCGTTGGTGTTTCCGTTAAGGGCGGCGGGCGAACCAGAGCAGGACGAGCCACTGTGCTGGCAGTCCGCCGCCACGTTGGCGATCTGAAATGCGCTGTCTGACATTGTGACCCCCGATGACCCTGCACCGGAGTGAAGTGTCGTCATGACGATGACCCCCGGCGGGAGTGACAGACCCCCCAATGAGGGCATCCCTCCGAACGTCCCGCCTCGGTCGGCTTCTCCGGGCGGCACAGACGGCGAACACTTCAGTCGGTTCATGCAATCGGCCCCCGTTACGGGAAGACCGCGGCATTGCTCCGCGGCCAGCGGCGACAGGAAGTTGTCAGCGCCCATCGAGAGGGCGGAGTCTTGTGGAATGTGTTTGCCAGACATGTGCATGTTCACAGGCTCCGCCCTCGACATGCCAGTCCGATGTGTGTGAGGTCCGTTAACGTTAACCGTTGCAGGCTTTCGCCCCCACAGCATGGAGTTGTCACAGGGCCAGGGCGGCATCGCCGATAGGCGGGCTGAGGGAAAAAGGGGCGTGGCAATTCGCGCAATTTTGTGGGTTTGGGGAAACGGGGCCGCGGCGGCCGTGCTGTTCTTATAGAAGGTGGCAAAAGAGCGGTAGCGCTCCATCTGTGCGCTGTAGTCCAACACGGGGTTCATGCACGAGTCGATCTGTAGAGGAAAGTCCCGCCCGGGGGTGGGGTTGTAATTGTGGGTGTGGCCGTGGGTGGCCATGAGCGTGTGGGGTCTCCATGCACACACTACTGCTCATGTTCGCCATCAGAGCAAAACAAACACGCACTAACGCCCAACCATCCACGACAGTGGCCCTGTGGAGGAAAGAGAGGAGGTGGAGGTGAACCAAGATGTTCATCAACTACAACGAAGCGGAATATCAATTCAGAAATCATTCATTTATTTACAGACACTATTTAGTCAAATCCTAAAGGATGCATAGAAACTTCAATAATGGTATTTTAGAACCAAAATGAATCACATAAGAGTCAATTAAGAATCAAAATAAGATCCTAAGATTTGCAAAACGAAAACCCTGAAAAAAATCTAATATTTGACTCTTTGTAATTGATTCTTATTTTTTCCAAAATAAAATATAGAGCCGAAATTCGCATTTTAAAACTATACACATGAGATTCGGTCAAATTTTTATTAAAACTGTAAGAAAAACATGGGTTGGATAAATAGCAAAGGTTTTTGTGCATTTATGTAGTTTTAATGCGCATTAATTATTCCCAGTTGTTCAATTATAATGCATCTATAATGCAGTTAAATAATAAAGGATGTACACAAAATTGCATAATGCATATTTTAGAACCAAATTTAAACACTATAATGTCATAAAAATAAGAATCCACTAAGAAAACAAGATCCTAAACTAAAATTATGAAACACAAAATCCCTGGAAATGTGCGAAATT
>QVTF01006987.1:0-26522 GCA_003573665.1 Oxygymnocypris stewartii | reverse complement strand
CTCTCTCTCTCTCTCTCTCTCTCCCTCTTTAACACACACACTCACACACCTTAAGTTCTCATTTGGTGCTGTTTGAGATGCTTCATTAACATCACATTTGGTGTAGGTAATGCAAGTCATACATCATTCCACTGGTTAATGATGCTCAGGCTGTTATGAGAGCACCCTGCTGTCCTGCTTGCCAAAACTACACAAGCACTCCGTCACCTCTCTCCCACCACACGCCATCACGCGTGCAGCCCGCCGCTCTCTGGCTTTCATCCACTAATCTCATTTTACAGAAGATACAGTATGTATAGGAGAGTCAGTGCATTTTACTGAATTCTGGGTAAATTAATTCAATTCATTCATTCAAAACAGTATTATCTCAAATTTCTACTATATATATATATATATATATATATAGGACATTGCTGAAAAAGAACATTATTTGGTGTAATGCACTGTTTATGCGAAAACACATTATTTTCCACATATTGTACATTATTGTTGCTCCTCTATACCCTGCCTTTCTGAAATGCATTGATTTTTACACAGCTCATTGTTCTGAAAAGCAAGGTGTACACTGATTGGCCAGCTATCCAGTGCGTTGTGATTGGCCGAATACCTCAAGCGTCTGACGTAAATTTTACGCCCCTTACCGTATTGTGATGCCGTGTTCCGGAGCAATGACACAAAAATAGTAGAACCCATTATAAACGAGGTGTTTGTTGCATCCAGTGGAGACATAATTACTGATTATAATGACTTATACTGTCTTTTCACACATTGCGTTGTATCGCACCACATAAACATTAGCATGTCTGCTTTATTAATAGGAGAAAAACAAACAACACGCACTACTCTAAACTGCTCAAAACTCGCATTTGAATCGACAGTGGCAAATTCTTTAAATTAGAAAACGTACTTACAGGCTGTGAGTCAGAAGAGCCAGACTGTCCTTGCAAAGTTGGAATTGCCCCACTTTATAAAAACAGTCTTTTGCATAGCAGGATACTCCCAGGTTCAATAAACGGTCCTCCGTAAAATGCGCTGCACACTAGGGCTGTAGCTATCGAATATTTTAGTAATCGAGTATTCTACCGAAAATTTCATCGATTAATCGAGTAATCGGATAAGAACTACTTTTTATTTTTAAAGAGCAATACTAAATATACAAGAGAAAATAAGACAAGTCTCTTAAAATTAACAAGTAACTTACATTTAAATTCATTTTAAATTAAAATTGCTATTGCTAAAATTGCATATTAATAGCTGAAAACTAAAGCCATTTAGTGCATTTAATTGCCATATTACATAAAAAATGCAGATAAAAATATACAAAAATCTATTTCTAATTACTTTAAAAAGGTAAACATAGTACAACCTAAAACTAAGACATAAATCAAAATAATAATAATAATAAAACCTAAACATTGTGCAACTTAACTTCCAACTTTGATCCTAACTAAAGCTCAAGCATGACACACCCTTTACTGTCTTCTTAGAAGGCTTTGTTGCTTTTGTAAGAGGCAAAAAATAGTGGACAGGACAATAAATTTGGACAGAAAATATATTAAAATTAAATATCAATGTATTATTTTTATTTAGTTCTAATGCAACAGAATCAGACATAACTGTTTTTGACTAATTATCCAAATAATGTATAGTCCTGCTAACAGGGTTTTTCCTTTCTCTGAGGCGGAGGTGGTACCATTCTGATCATGTGCACACAATGTACCCTTCAACTGCCTGAAACAAACACGTTTTACATGCAATGTATTTTAGGTATTATAATAATTATATATTGAAGAAAATTACAATTATAAAGTTGTTTTATTTTCTCTCACCTAATGTTTTATTGTTATTTGTTTTTAAAATAGCCTCATGAAATGTTTTCTTTTCCCTCAGAAATTCTGTGTTGTGTATTCTGGTTATCAAATGAAGGCATAAAACATCAATTTCATTTATCTTTAAATTATTGACAATTAAACTTTTTTTGGAAAACAAAGATATTTATAATTAAAACGTGCGCTTCAGTGTGTGTGTGTGTGTGCTAAAGGAAAATGCGCGTTTCTGCCATCCATTCATACATAAATATGATCGAGTAATATGTGTTAATGCTCATCAGATCACGTAAATCAGTGGGAAATGAATAGAAATGACGATTTGGTGTAAGGAAACATTAAGGGAACATGTATAAAAATAAAAACCCTGGTAAAGCTGTATTATCAGCGAATGTGAGCAGAGCATTTGAGCAGATCTCCACAAGGAGATTGTATAGCTGCACTACAGCATGTCACAGCACAGCAGCGCTACTGCAAACAGGAACAAGTATACTAACATTAAATAGACATTTCTTGTCTGCACGTTATTTGAGCGGACTTAGCTTTTCCGGTTTGCCTGAGCGGTAACGGAGCACACTGCTGGGTGGTGCGGCGCGGCATATATTTTCGGCGGCCGAAAATTCAGTGCACCCCTAGTAAAATGTACAAAACGATTCTTCGAGGCACATAATTTGCTTTGATTATTTTTTGTATTCCAGTTATTCGAGTTATTCAATGAATTGTTTCAGCCCTACTAAACACACTCAAATATTTGGGTTGAACTGTTCTGGAACAGTGTTGTAAACACAACTTAACCACTGATTTCTACTTGTGTCCTCTTTTGGAAGCCCAAAAAAGGACATGGCGCCGACGAGCAGCAACAATACTACAGCGAGAATAATAGTTCCACCTTCTTTCTTTGCGTATACATTTGGCCGTTGTTCTGCAAATCTTCCATCGCATCATATGACCACTTTAATCAAAGAATCTCGAAAAATGAATACATTTTTGTTTGCCAAATTCTTATTTCTTTCTTATCCACATTATTCAAGTGATTTTGTAAAATTAAAAGCAATTGTTAATTTAAAAAAAAATCTATGTAATTACAAATTTTCCATGTGATCATTTAATATAAAAATGATAAACTGCATGTATTATAATTATGAACAGACAGTTGTTTAAAGTAGTTTTTGATGAAGTGCAGAATGTCACGCTGCAGGACACTGTTGTCACAAGGTTTCATCCTATATAATATCTTCTATAATATCTTATAGGTCCCAATGCATGTCAGACTGTGGGTTCCCACCCACTGAGAGTACAAACATTGCACAGCATTTGTGCTGGTTTATAGGAACCTCTAGAAGCTCATTCCCTTTACCAGTGTATGCTTAATGCAGCTGTAGTAGAGTACCAGTACTGTCCAGTGTACTTTATTATGATTATCCCCTCATCCAGATGCGCAGTAAAGGCTTATTAGTTCCTCTGTTTACTCTTTAATGTTACCAAAGCTATACGAAGAAGGAAATGGATGCTAAATACCGTGCTTCTTTGTAGTATTACACTGTGTTTGTACATCCGAACAGAGTGATCTCGAGTGCCCTCCTATTAGTTTCATTTTTAGCTGCAATGGCCTCAGTTTTATCTGACCTTCAGTTTCTCTTCAGCTGCTTTTACATTCAAGAGTAAGCAAAGATCCAGTCTCTCAAAGAGCTTCAGATGGCTCAGATCAGTTTCTATGGACCAATTATGAACCATACATTCGTTTTAAGACTATCAATTAATTGTATTTGTTTATTTATTTTATTTTACTTTACTTTTAGTCATTTAGCAGACGCTTTTATCCAAAGCGACTTACAAATAAGAAAAAGTAACTAAAATTAAAAGTTAAAACTATAAATATTATATACACATTTAAGAAGATAAATAAATTAAATAAAAATGGCAAATGCATACAACAACACTAAACATTTAAATGAAAACAAATAAAGCTAAAAACTAGTCAAAACATTAAATCAAGAAAAGGTATGAGTATAATAATGATTGTAACATAACACTAAAGGCCTAAAGGTGCATTCACACCAGACGCGAATGAAGCAAATAAATCGCACTCTATACGCGCGTAGTTGGAAGCTTGAACATTTTGAGTTTATTCGCTTCATCCGTGCGTGAAATTCGCGCCATTCGCGCATGAAATTTACGCGTCATGGGAGCAGCTCCAGTCTCGTTGCAAGATTTATTCCTGTTTTTGTAAAAGTACGAAGATGTATATACAGCTCTGGGTACCCACATACAACCACAATTACTTTGTCCTCCATTGTTTTTTCGGATTTTCTGCCTCCGCTCATAATGACGTCACAGCTAGAGCAAGCTCCTGATTGGTTAACGCAACGCGAATATCTGCCTAAGTTCAGATTTTTAAACTCGCGCTATTCGCGCGAATAGTGCCGCAGGATTGTCTATTGCGTCTTTGCATTGAATTAACATGTAAATCATTCGCGCGTAACGCTTCATTCACGTCTGGTGTGAACGCACCTTAAGTATACTTCTTTTTTACATAGTAAGAATTGGTTATAAAAACTAAAACAGAAGTGAAACAAGTAGTAGGAAAGAGGATAAATAAAAAGCGATACTTATATCCCGTCGATGGTCTTTACACTCTTCACACAAGGAGAGCTTCACACGACGTCTGCCGCGGTATATTAACCTTTTTTAAACCCGTCTAACAAATCACTATTTGAATTCAGCTGAATACACTTTCCTGTTTATCACAACAAATGGCCAAGCAAGCGCAGGCACTGACAAGAGACGCGATACAGTACGAGACCAAATGCGATTTCAGCAAGTCTTAATTTTTTTTTAAGTTACTTAAAGTAAATTAAATTTCAAAATGGAAAAGCATTGCAAAAGTGTCATGAAAGTGGTTGATATGGTGCTTGCACTGTCTTACAAGTCTTCTGAAGCCATGTGATAGCTTTCTATGAGAATCAGACTAAAATTTAAGTTATTTACTAAGTCTTTGCATCCAACCTGACTTTCTTTGACGCACTCACGAGAGAAGCAAAATGCATTCTTTGAAATTTATAATTTTGGTTTCTATGGAAAAAAAAGAAAGAAAATAAATTGTGGGTAAAATAATTTTCATTTTTGAGCGAATTAATTCTTGAATGCAGAACATTAGTGGGTTACACAAGCAGAATTAAACTATAAATAATTTTATCAACTTGGCCTGCATGGTCCTGGCAAAGATAAGGCAAAATACTTAGCAGATCACAGTATGTCATAACGTATACACGTCCTGCTATTATTTACATTTCTTCATAAGCTGTCTAACAAGTACCATTAATGGCTCGGTTTGGCTATAAACACTTGAGAAACCATGTACAAACATCCCACAATACTTGTGGGCCAGATAGAGAGAGAGCAGCTGTTCCACTCTCTTTTCTCCCTTCTTATCCTCCCTTCTTTATCTATGATGAAAACAAATTAGATTTTCTTCCACAGAATCTCAAAACCTTTCAAACAAATCTCCGCAATACACCTAGACGTAGGACCTCTTACTTGAGACGTTAGCTGTAAACATGGATTAGCCATGTAGAATATCTGTCATCTGTGGGCGACTCGCAACACATTCATGTTTTTCACATGAAGAGCTTTTCTAAGCCGATGTATCGGCCCCATTTCCATGCCTCAAGCTTCACAGCTTGCAATGTCTTCCCAGTCTATCTGTAAATCTCCAGAGAGCATGTAAAGTTTTGACAGCTGCAGATTCCTTGGGATATATCACATAAATGATGCGAAATGGCTTCTCGCAGCTCTCCTCTTTTGCGGTATGGAAATGGATTAAAATATGTCCTAAAGAAAACATTTAGCTCTGACTGTATATACACAACAGTGGCCCAGACTGTAAGAAATAGTAACAAAGTGTCAAAGAAGGACATATTAACGGCTCCCGTAGCGCTGATGTTGTCCATATGTTAGCATGACAGACTCCACATACTCCAGAACTCCCAGAGTTCAGCAGTCACATCAAGTGTTCCACTGAAAATGCAGAAATATAGTGCTGAAAAGACATTTTACCGCTAATGGTTTTGATTCAGATATCAGCTTAGACCATTAATTTCCTTGTTTGTCTAGGCTATTTCACACTGCTGGTTAGTGCTAATTATTAGAGTTCACCAGTGAATCATAGAAGAAACTAACCAGTATGATATTTTTTAAGTAAAAAGAAGTAGGTTGATAGAGTTATCCTTCTGTCTAAAATACAGTTATGAGGCTGGATCACAAAACATTAAGAAAAAAAAATATGAATATTTTGAATATTTACATTTTCCTGAAAATGCTTCCTATGTTAAAGGGATAGTTTACCCAAAAATTTAATTAAGTACTCACCCTCATGTCATTCCAAACTAGGGCTGAAACGATTCCCTCAAGTTACTCGAGTAACTCGAATACACAAAAAATCGAACTAACCCTTTAAGTTAATACATTCCTATGTTAAGACAAAAAAAAACATAACTAATTCAAGTTGCGATAAACTTTAGCTTGGTTTAAATACCCAAGGTAAGATACCTAGTGAATTCATTGGGTTGTTTCAAATAATTAAGCATAACAGCATAATGCTGCCAACATATTACATATATTGCTATTACTAGGGATGTGCATGTGTATTTTGAAGTGACATCAATGATGTTTAATGTAAACGATGATCGTTCATGAGTGTGACCTGACGTTTTGCTAAATATGCAATTACAAAAAACACCCTAATGAAATCAATAGTCAATAGAGACCTCTCTTTTTGTATAATTATGAAAATTTTTTACCAGCATTTGGCACATATGAGAGTATCTATAGACAGGATGTGTTAATTCTAGAGAAGGTCAGAGACAGGAAGCGAAGTGGGAAAGAAAGGGGGGTGGGGATCAGGAAAGGTCCTCGAGCCGGGACTCGAACTCGGACACCCTTAACACAACGGCATCACATCTCGGCACACTGCCCACTGCCCACTAGGCTATAGGCATTGAAAAGCATGCTTATTATGATTATTATGCTCATCTGTTGGCAGTGCAAAAAGATAGCCTTGAGGTTTTTGTCATTTAGTTAATCAGTGAGTCTTCGGCCAGCAGCAACGCTGGTCTTTTCAGCAGGTCTGTGATGCCAGAAATGCTGTATGCCCTTGTACGGCACTTCAGACTTGGATCTGCATCATGAATATCAGTGACTTATTATAACAAGTTATCACACAATAGTTTGTCTGAAAGAGACTCAGTGACTATGAGAAAGGATTACCCATATGTGAAAGGATTACCCATATGCAGGTGAGAGGGACTTCATCTATTCGAAAAACATACCCCTCCATGTCCCAATGTTGGCACATGTGCCATCGGTTGCCAACCTCTGCTTTAAAGCAAAATAGTTCACTTGGGAGCCATATTTGTAATGTACATCTTCAGTCATGCAAGTACAGGACTCATCTACCTAAATGAGAAAAAACAAAAATTGATGAAAATTGTCTCTTTTAATTGTGTATTCTTTCATTCATATATGAGT
Organism: Oxygymnocypris stewartii; assembly: GCA_003573665.1. Lineage (NCBI taxonomy): Eukaryota > Metazoa > Chordata > Actinopteri > Cypriniformes > Cyprinidae > Oxygymnocypris > Oxygymnocypris stewartii. The sequence goes on along the minus strand of QVTF01006987.1, from coordinate 19,170 downwards.
CCATTTCTTAATTCATGTACAAGTGGACTGTCCCCTGCCTTACTCAGTCTAATGACTAAATGCTGGTAGAAGGGTCCAGAAATTATGGCTACAGGAAGCACAATTACTGATCTGTTGTCTAAAAGTGGTGCTGCTAAGTATCTAGTCTTTAGCTAAATATTCAGATAAAAAATAGCTGTGCCAAATGCCAATATTAAAGAGACGACATACTTCTGAGTATTCGCTGTTTTTGGCTGTTAAGACAGAGTGATTCTTAACACTCAGGGGCTCTTATCTGTCCCTTAGCCTTTCCCATCATCCTCCTCTCAAAGGAGGTCTTATAATGGAATGTCCCTACATAAAGTACCAAACGGGCCTCTGATGCAGCAGGAGCCATTACACACACCACCACGCACACTTTTCCTCTGTAGCAACTCAGATTTATGACTTTCATATGCCCTTAAGAAAGTATACTGCCGTGACAGAGCAAGGTCACGATAGGCCCTGATCAATATTTGAATGAAAAGCCATTTGGGAAGTTTTTAAGGCTTTCTCTCCCCCCTCTCTTTCTTTCTGTCTCGCTCTTCTCAGGAACAACATCAGGAAAGTATCGATTGCTGAGGTCCAGTAGTTAGTCAGAGGCTATCTCCTTTGACTAACCCCTTAGCACTCTGTCACCCCCTCACTACTGTGATAGATTGTTACTCTCTGGGCCACAGTAATTACACGCAGCTCCGGTCGGGTCATTTATTTCAACACTTTCACCATTCACCAAAAAATCTCCTTTATCTTTGTGATCCAGCAGTTTGCTTTTGCAGCGAAGCAGAAAGAGGGACACATAAAATTCTCACTCCCGCCCTGGAGCGCGATGGGGCATCCGTTACCCATCTCACCCATATTTCTCTCTCACTTCTTTCTTTCTTTCTCTTCTACAGCTTTCACCTTATGGTCTTCTCTTTTTCCTCTGTCATTCTCTGACATTCTTTCTCTCTTTTTCTTGTCTTGTGTCTTCACCATGTTTTAAAATCAGGAATAAATTGCATTTTGTAGTATATATAAATATCTATAAAAAGTTATTTTAAATCTTAATATTTGATATTATTGCTTGATTGTTACTTTATTTTGATATATATAGGTGAATATGTGACCTTTTTTCCATTGGATGATCTTGTGAGGGGGGGGGGCACACTATTATCGGTTTAAAAAGTGTGCATCGGCTACAAGTTGGCATTTATAATCGCGATTCATTGTTTCTAACAAAAGTTTACACAAACTCTCTTATTTGTGCATGTTTTATTTATAACTTTTACTTTACTTTTTTTTTGTCATTTAGCAGACGCTTTGATCCAAAGCGAATTACAATTAATAAAAAGTAACTAAAACTTTAAGTTAAAACTCTATAAATACTATATTTACACATTTAAGAAAATGAAGAAATTAAATAAAATGACAAATGCATACAACAACATTTCAAAACTAAACATTTAATGACATTATAAATTCATACATAATTGTATGCCAAAAACACATGCTAACAAACAACAACTTACAAGGCAGCCCTTAATGTCGATCATGGATCAAATCAATCCACCACGGCAAACAGCGAATATGTCTGTGCTGTTTAATGCATTTGAGACATTGTGCTTTCTTCAGTGCATAACTGACATGTCTCAGGTATATTTTTTTAATCTGTAAATGTCAGAAAGTCATGCAAACATATCCATTTTTCTTTAAGGAGTGTGCGAGGCTTACGCAAAAACAACGAGCTCTGCTGCGTGCATGTGCGCTAAACAGACGGAGCGCAATCGAATAGGAGCAAAAATGATTCAGAGTAAAATATAAATTTTGCTAAAATGTGTTGTTGGACATTAAATGGGTCTTTTGTAGAATTTAAACCTACATATAAGTGCATTAGTAGTACAGTACTAATTATTACTAAGCTCAAATGAGTTGATGTGTTTTCTTGTAGCAGTTTAAAATATAGTCATTTTCGTTATTATTTATTTTCCTTTTTAATTCAGTGATTTTAACTTTTAATTTAGTATTTTAATGCTTTAAAGAGCAATATTAGATCGTAATGTTCTAATGTTCTGCTATCTGTTCTACAAACTATAAAAGGTACAGCTGTCATAAAACCAGAGAGAAAGGCTGCATGGCTAGAAACTGTAAAAAAAAAAAAAAATAGTCACACAGTACTATGTGAGACAGTGCTAATATCATTGTGTACCTATTGGTCAGTGTTAGAGGAACTCAGCTTAGCCTGACAGTTAGCCTGCCTTAGACTAGTTTAGTTTCCCAGTTTAAGTTGCCACAGTGACGTCTTGATCTATTTCTATGTTAAGATTGCTTTATGGAACCAAATCATTTGAGAATGAGTCAGACTAACTGAATTAAGCCTGGCTTATTTGGTTAACTTGTTTTATGAAACAGGCCTCAAGATATTAAAAGTGATGATATTTTCAGCATTGCGTCATATTGCTTCGAATCGCATTGTGTTGAATCGAATTGAAATCGGAACGCACTGCATCGTAATAAGGGTGCATCGCATCGGTAGATGATTCATAATGTATCTTTCATGTATCATATCGTTAGCTATGCATTGAGATGCGTATCGTATCGGCTTGAGTCATGAGATGCAAATCCCTAATAAATGTTAAATCAATGTTTTTTTTTGTTTTTTTCTGCTATCTGGAAACAACACATTAACCACTTTATTTATGTATTTATTTGGAGTGACACAGTTGAGAAAAAGAGCATGGTAGCTATATTTTATTTTATTTTTGTGACCTTGAAGAAATTTGTATTATTGTAATTAATTTATACATTTTTTGATTAATCAGTGTGCTTTGTTATATATAATTCCACCACAGTTGCATAATGAAGTATTGTGCAATAGAGTTTTGCCATTGTAGTTTTTTCAACCCAATGAATGGATTCAAATTTGAAAAATGGTTAATTATCATTCTTTCTTTGATCTGGAAAAAGTGTTGAAGAAAGAACCATGGGCCCTGATGAATTTATGAAATGCAAATTAAAAAGATGACAGTAAACAATGCATGAATAAATACAAACCAGTAAAATGCAGAGAAAAGCCATTTGTTCTCCTTTAACATGTAGCACAGATGCTCTGTCACTGATGTCATGATCATGTGCTGCTCTTGACCTTATGCCTACCTTTAGAAAGACATTAGCATACACTACAACATCACTGCCACTGAATGCTCTGCATGGACATTGCCACCTTAATCAGACAAAGTCACTCGGATTTCCTCTCTCACAGTTTAATTTGAGACTCCAGACGGCCACGATTGCCAGTAGTTTGACAGACAGACCCGTGCTTGCCCTTCTGCATGACAATATTCAATTCATCCATTCAGTTTCCATAAACACATGGCTTATGCAAATCGTATGAAATAATCTCGGCGATACAGAGCAATTTGAGCAGTGGCAATCGCAGGCATTAATGAAAAAGGCACAAAGAGAGATGTGTTCACACCGACTGTAACTGCATTAATCCACTGGAAAAGGTTATAAATGACTGCGAGTTGTCTCTAAAATGCCCTGTGCAGGAGTGATGTATGAAACTTGTGCTCTGTCTGGCCCGTTTGTTATGCTAAAGGTCACATTATTGTCATTTACATAATCTCCATGCCAGAAATGAACCCCATGTAATATCAGCCCAGAATACACACGCCTGCACATACATATGGCTTTTGAACGGATAGCGGTTAAGAAACCATCATCACTCTTGCAGGATCATTTTGCCCTTTTTGTAAATGATGTTGCATCCTGCGGCAGCTTTCAATATTTTTTAATGGGTTTAAACTCATAAACAGGCCACGCAGGTACCAATAGACTAGGGTTTGATGTGTTTTTTCTCCATCCTGATAGATGGCAATCGTTTGTCCTTGTCAAAAAAAAAAAAGAACAACATGATATCATCATAGGAGTCCAATTTACAGATACTGAAAAAAATCAGCATTTTGTAATGGAGCATCTGAATGCTTTCCAGTAAAGATTAGCAGCACGGATCTCATAGAGACATGACATTATGAAGAACGTCTGAATGTGTAGAAGGTGATTTGGTATCTAATTGTATTATTTAATCAAGGCCATTTTTGTGAGTCATTTTCATTTCAAAGTATGCATTGCTTCTTTTTCTCTGTTACATTCAAGAAGCTTGTAGATCAATATATTTAGCATAATTTGTCTAAACTGGATTGGAAATTACATACAATGAAAAATATATGTGATAAGTTATATTTTCATTAAATGGGCGTTATGAAATGATCACAATCATTTTCTTTTCCATATCAGTCTATACTTATCACAATCGATGTCAGATCTTTATTTCTTTCAAGTTTAAAGGCAGATTTTTGCTCCAAAGGTAAAGCCGTAGAAACCAGACCATTAATTGTGGCTTTAAACTACTCTTTATGGTCAGAACATGACAAACACTTTTCCAGTCATTTTTCCTCAAAAAAATTAATATCTTAATTTAAAAATGTATTTCTTAGTTTCTGCTTTTTCTAATGAGTGATATTGTTTCAAATCATGAAACAGGTTGTGTGGCCTGATAATATTAATACAAATATTATTTTTATCTCTTAGAAATGCTCATTTGATAGTAGTAATAGCTTCAGTAAGGATGTAGTTGTAAATGTATGTTCATTATCAAAATCAGTAACAATTGTAAAAATTGTAGCAACCTCAATTTATATATGGGGACATTTTATTATTCTGACTGTTTATTCTATTTATTCATTACCATTGATCTTCCATAGTAGCATACATTTAGATCATGATAACTGTTAAAATCACACATACTGTTGCACCTCAATATCATGGTAACATGTAACTATGGGGTTTCTAGGTATTTGTATGAAAAACAGTAACATTACTGTAAATACATTTAGAATAAATGCAGAAACGCTATAGTTTAATCACAAAAAAAACATGTAATTATATTACATTACTCCTTTAATACATTTAATACATGTCTACATTAATAATATAATAACATTTAGAGGGTTGTGGGGGGGTAGTAGTCATCATCTGGTACATGGTACAGTTTGTTGTAACCTATATGCTACTTTGAAAATAAATAAAAACAGAAATACAATAATATAATAGGCATTTGATACTAATACCCCACATTTCTGCCACAATACCATGGTTCAGTTAGTGTTACTACAGTAAATCTATGGTAAATAATGACGATTTGTAGATTGAAAAGCCTTCTGACTATATAGCAGTGTTTCTCCTGTTTATCAGCTGCGATGCATCTGGCTTTAAACTTGTATAAATCACAGAGTCATTTGTGTTCTTACCCGAGTTCAAGAGCTTCAGACTGGATCTCGCACTAATGTTTAGTCTCATCAGCCACTTACGCATCTGCTGTAGTGAGCTTGCACTGCGCAGCCGTTTGAACTTTGGAGCGGATAAATGATCTGTGTTGCGAATTTCAAATGAGTTGCGCTGTTTTGTTCTGCTTTTGGGGTATTAACATTATATTGAACATTTATTGAACTATTGTTACCTTTTTATCAAGGAAAATTATATCACGATAATTATCGTTATCAATTTATCGCCCAGCCCTAGGATTATGTTTTACAAGAAAACACTATATTTATATCTTTCTGCTTAAAATATTTAATTTAATATGTTTCTTGTCATTTCTTGGACATTATTTGTAAAATGTTTTTAATTTCTAAGTAAATCCTACACCAAGTTTTTTTGAAAGACATGATAATGTGTGTTTTTAGCCATGTGTTGGAAAAAGTATTCTCAAGCCTCCAGGCCTGTTGTTCTTGAGTGGGCATATGTGGGTATGCTTGTTCCTGTGTGTAATTTAGAGCCTGTGTTTGCAGCGAAACCCTTGCAGGCTTTTATAACGCTGCTGGAGTGTGAGACTGATGCCTTTCTGAAGTGTGGCGGCACAAGCCAGCCTCTCCGTTTCAGCAACTTCCAAAAAACACCTCATTAATTCCACATCCACACACTCTCACACACACACACACACACACACACACACACACACACACACACACACACACACACACACACACACACACACACTGAAATTCTCAACACATGGCCCAATTAAATGCTTTGTTTATTATGACACCTCCCTCGAGTCAAGTAGACTTGAAGTGTGGCTTGTTTTATGCAAACCTACAATTTAGGAGTGCAATTGAAGCTTTAAAGAGGAGATTATAAAACATGACCCTCTTCTCTGTTGATTCTCTCTGTCCTACTGTTTACTGCTCGCTCTCCGATCTATTTCCCTTATTCATTAACTCAATGGGTCACCATCTGTATTAAACCGCATTACGATTAGCCCCCCGTTCATCATCTCTGTTGGTAAACCGGTTCAGATTTACAGCCAGCGACCCAGCACTTACACTGGTACTGGGTGAGAAGAAAGACTTCAATTACACCTAACAAGCGCTTATAAAAGTCCCTGCTCGCGTTAAATTCTCGCCAAATGTGGTTTACATTAAGCACGTCTGGAGGAGGGTCTCGAGTGTTGCTTTCTGTATATGAAATAAGACAATTTCAACTCTCCATTGCCATTTATGGGTCTGTTTCCATCATGGCTGCTTTACGAGCGTACTAATTACTAATTGTGCCTGTGCGGCACAATACGTACCCGGTTCTAGAGGCCTATTGTGCTTTGTAATTGTCGTTGTCTTGAGAAGGCGCTGGCGTAATTCCTGTTAGAAACCCCCTTTGGAAGAAGGAAAGGATGGATGGATGGGGAGGGTGGATGAATAATTCATTAATGCTGTGAAAACACTTGCTGCGTGGAATGTGCAGCTGATTCTGCTGCTGGGATTGATGGCGGTTGGATTACACACACGCTTCCTTTGCCTTCATTAGGGCTCTATTGTCACTGTGTCTGGGTGGCGGTGGAGGCTGCGAACGTGGTTCCAGCTGCTCGACTAATTGCAGTGGCCGGCGTGGGTGTTGTATTGCAGACAGATTGATCCTCTCTGTATATCTGCTCTCTCAGAGACTGACAGGACTGGAGCTCCTTGGATCTGCTCTGTGCCTTCGGTGATCATTTTAATTAATGAACGTTGGAAGCCAGAATGATGGAGTGGCTATTTACATGGAGGAAACTATCACAGCAAACACCTCTTTTCTGCTTAGATAGAGGGAAATCTATTCGCAGACAGACGGGACAATATGGAATGAACCCAACTCTCTGTCTCTCTCCTACCACTGTTTTCTTCCTGTTGTTTAACGGATGTGTGAATTTGAACTTGAACTTGAATTTTGACATTTGATTGTGAATATTATGCATATTTTTAATAATTTGTAAAAAGGAGAACTGTTATAGCGAATAACTTATTTTTAAAGCATGATTTCAATTGTATTATTTTTTTTAAACTTTAATCTAAAAATCTGGAGCCTTATTGGAGCCCTGGAAGACGAGGGCAGTTTTTTCTTCTTCTTTTTGAATAGTTTTATATTGTACCACCATTTTTATTTGACAATGTAATTCGCATTGCTTCATGGGATTGTAGTTCCTTCATTCATAAAATAAATTTGCTATTTTCAGTTTGTGGTGATGTGATTCATTCTAGAGTTGGTTGGTTTGGCTTAGAACACTTTACTTTTTTATTTTATTCCTAAGCAGAAATGAATAAGTGGGTGGTCAAGGTTGCACTCTTTTGATCTCTAATACTTCTACCCATGTGCATTCCTGCTGATTAAATATGCATGTATATTTACACTTTATAGCATATGCAAGCGCATGATTGCATGAAAATAGTGACAGCAAAGTAGGAATATAGTGAATATAATTGAATTCCATCTGAATGCAATTAGAGGTAGGAATTGAGAAAAAACAACTCCGTGGGATACACTTTTAAGGGGGGACTGTTCGGGTCCTGGTTATTGTATTGTTGTTGTATTAATGCACTCTCGTTCATTAGTGATTAGGTGGACCCAAGAGATTGGTGGAGTCATGCACTATTTTTACTGCATGTACACTATGTGCTTGGTTCCCCTTCTTTACTAACATATCAGTTGTAAGTCTAAGGGCTGTTTCTTCTTTTTTTTGGTTTTACTCATGTCTGTGTGTAAACATTTCCTTTGAAACGTTTAACAGAAGGCATTGCTGTCTGCCTGAGCCGTAAATGGTCTCCAAGGAGCAGTGCTTCTCCAGGAAAACTCACATCTCCCTTTAAATTACATCTCCTTTTCCTGTCTTAAATAAATCAGTTATTAATGTCTCGTATTAGTCGAGCCGGTGAGCTTTTTAAGTGAAGAGTAGAATTGTTTTTTATTTTTCGCGTTTTAAGCGCTCTCTTTAGTTTTACGAGACGGGATTTGTTTTGAGCCTTTGCAGCAGAGCGAATCGATCACACTTCGGAGAAAAAAACCGGCAGCACTCAGATAGCCCCAAACCTTTTTAAGCGAGATTTTAAAATGTGTATTTTGCATGCCATAACTATTTCCAGAAGTATTTCTGTCTGTTTTTTATTTCTCCTAGAATCATTAATTCTGAGAAGACTTGCCGTACCCACTCTTTGATTTATCTATTTTCTCAACTCCTTCTTTCAATACTTTCCTTCTCTCTCCCTTTTTTTCCACCTCTATGGTATTTTAGTTCATAATAGAGTGTTTGTTGGCGATTGTTAAAGAAGTATATGCTGGCGTAAAAAAAGAAGGTGAGCACTAGGGAGGGCTCTTAAGTGGCCGTTATCCTGATTTATTTGGCCTGGGTGTGGAGGCCCTGTGCACGATAAAACTTCTTCTCACTTCCACAGAACAGAATGGACTTAGAGAGTTATATTTCACAGCGGCTACAGTAAATCAGCCGGAGGGCGGCTATAGAGCCACTGCTAAAGCCATTCGCTGTCGTCCCCCCACCACAAGCCCCTTTCGCTTGCTGGATCACAGAGGATCCGCCAGCCCGCTCTGGGATCGGTCCTTCTGGATGCATATGATCACTGATCTTATCATCTATTTTAAGATTCACAAAACCAATATTTATCACATCGTTCCTTGAAAATCGCACATGGGTTTCTTTGGGTTCAAAATTAGTTTTTCTTATGTGTTCATGTGTAATTAATGACTCATGTCATTGTGCATTACAGCACAAATTTTTTTTTTAATTTGATTCAACAAATTATATCCTTCCCTCACCAGAGTTGTTGAGATGTTTACATTCACTTCTGATTTATACCCTGTATAATTTAGTATTTGATGAATAAACAAACCTTGAACCTTGAACCCTAGCCTGAAATTAGTTCGTTCTATTTCAAATTAAGCAAGCTTTTGGAGATTACACTCATTTATGGAGATGGAAATGTATTTTCCGTGCACCTCAGGGCTAAACATAATGAATATTTCAAGAGATGATTTTATTAAAGTCCTTTGAATCTAAATGGGGTAATATCTCATAACTGTTCGCCTGATTGTACCTTCATTAAAAGTGAACATTTTCACACACACCGAGAGAAAACACAAAGCACAAGATGCAAAGAAAGAGAGAGATGGAGAGTGAGGAAGCAGTTTAGTTTTCTTTACGTGGTACGAGGTGCAAATTGGAGGGGAAATGGCTAAGGGTGAAGGACACGGAGTCAAATGTGGTCCCTCTCCTCAGCAGTCCTGATGTAAGGGTGTCCTGCTGGGGCTCAGAAATGAACCTGGAACCACAGCACTGCCTGTTTCTCTCCTCTCTCCTCTCATCTCTCTCTCTCTCCTCCTCCTCTCTCTCTCTCTCTCGTCGTGGTGTGTGTGCTGGATTGCTGTGGTCAGCCAGGCTGATTCTCAGTGTGATGTATTTAGCTCTCGTCTCACCATTCTTGAGGTGCTGACAAAAATCTAGGCCTCTTTTGTTACTCCAAGGACAAAAATTTCTGTGTTGTGTGCAAAGTGACTTCTAAAATTAGAACACACATGCATCATTTAACAGTTTTATTCACTGCTATAGGCTAGGTAGATCAATTGACAATTAATTATTTCATTTTTATATACGTGTTTTTATATAAGTATGTTTCTATATACTATATAAATTTTTGTCATAATTGTAAATTGTATATTTAATATATAATCTTTTTTGTCTAGCTTGAAAACGGTATACTTTCTTGCACTCTTGTTTTGGATGTGGTATTATTGTATTTTATTATTGGTGAAAGCTATACTTTTTTAGTGTTTTCAGACACTTTGTAGTGTATCAATCCTGATTACATAAGTTAAACTACATATTTAGTACAGAATTATCTACTGAAATACTGTAATTTATTTTGCAATTCAGCCTTTATTGCATACTGCATAGAGTTCACCTCAAACATAGGGGAAAAATAGTTGATTTAATATTTAAAAAATATATTTAATAAATTGCTGAACATTAATATTATTCCTATACTGTTAATATGTTTGAAAACTAAAGCAAAATAGCCCTTTAAATAAATCTGGGAAAAGTTTTTTTTTTTTACCCATTTTTTTTATAAGCTCGGATGAGCTTACTTGTCACATACACAATTATACAGAGTATAATGAGGAGTGAAATGTGTTCTCTGCATTTAACCCATCCAAGTGTAGCACACTTGGAGGCAGTGGGCAGCCGAATGTGCAGCGCCCGGGGAGCAGTCGTGGACTTCCTGCCGGAGCCGGGATTCGAACCCACGACCTTGGGTTACCTCGGGTTTCAAGTCCAACGCTCTATCCATTTGGCCAACAACTGCCCTCATTTTGAAAGTTTAGTTACAAATATTTTCAAAGCCAAGGCATATATTTTTATTAAAATAATCATCACAATTGCCATAACTATCTGATATTAGCCATTCTCTAGTTAGTGCACTTTGCACTGAAGAAGGTTGCAGCAAAACAAGGCCAGTATTATGCAGCTCTGCCTGTGCCACTTCTCACTGCATTGGCTATTGCTAACATATGTGCTCTCTCTCTCTCTCTCTCTCTCTCTCTCCGCTCTCCTCTCTCTCTCTCTCTCTCTCTCTCTCCTCTCTCTCTCTCTCTCTCTCTCTCTCTCTCTCTCTCTCTCTCTCTCTCTTTCTCTCTCTCTCTCTTTCTCTCTCTCTCTCTCTCTCTTCTCTCTCTCTCTCTCTCTCTCTCTCTCTCTCTCTCTCTCTTTCCTCTCTCTCTTCCTTTCGGCAGCAGACCGCGGGAGTTCTGGCGCCTGGACAACTGGGAGGATGACCTGAGGAGACGTCGGCGCTTCATCAGGAACCCGTTTGGGTCCACACACTCTGAGGCCACGCTCAAGGCTGCAGCAGAGCATGGTGGGTAATGCATAGTCACATAATATCATGCGCTTACACTCTTTCACACACAAAACATAGCCCAGTCTGTAGAGCTGTATCGCTTTAACAGGTACACGGCTGTAAAATTAAAGTCACTGTAAAAATGTTATTGTGCAACAAAAAAATTAAACTTACATTATCTCACTGTCCAGAGGCCTTTGCCTCTCTGATAATAATATGACAGTAATTTGCTGCTAATTTGTTTATTTACCACATGCAGTTCCTCTCATTAGCTCAGATATTTAAGTACCGCTAATTGTTCTTAAATTGTCACCTCACTTAAATTGTGTTCCTTCCTTCCCATGCATGTCAGCAGCTGGTATTAAAGGTGAGCAAAGCTGTGTGTGAAGTTAGTGGGAGAGCTAGTAGCAAAGGTCTTTGTGTTTGTATATTAGATGTGTGTGCATCAGTGTTGGGGATGCTAGTTTACAACCGTAGCTTTCCATATTACAAGTTACTCATGATTTATGAAGTTATCTACTTTTCCAAACAGAGTATTGTTGTTGGGATTTATCTACACTACATGATACTAACAGAAAATAAACTACTTTGAAGCTATTTAAGGGGCTAAAGTTCCAAAATATGTAAGATATATAGATATATATATATATATATATACCTATTATTTCTTTCAGAGCAGTATTTTACAAATAAGAGGGATTTTTAAATGAATAAAGTTACATTTTGGTGACAGCACTAAACATATGTGTATTCACACCGTTTTAGTGACTAAAAACAGCTATAAGTTGCAGCTTTTAGCTAAATATTTTGAGGTATTTTATGTAGAGATTTTCACTTTGTAGAAATTGTAGGTGCATTGGATGAAATTTTAATATACACTAGATGAGAAAATATGTGTGTACGGAAACTGTATTTTTCTGCTTAAATTAAGTATAAAAATATAAATGTGTAAATAAAGTAACTTAATCTGGTTCAAAATGAAACATAAATAAACCACATGAATTTCAAACAAGTTATGTAGTGTTTTGTCATGCTGCATTGCAAACATGTATAAAGTAACTTTAGTTAGTGACTCCTCAGTACTGTGAATATTCTTCTCAATTCTGTTTTAGACATTCTAATAGTGAATCTAAATATAATTTAAGACACATTACAACTACTTCACATCGCTGCAGGAAAAACTATACAAAAAAAAGTTTTTTGTTATTTATTATGCAATGTTGAAAATCTTATTAAGTTTCTAAATTACTCTAAAATATCAGACTATAAACTTAAGCCAGTTTTATCATGAAAAGATGCATGCATATGAAGGCATAATATTGTTGCAAATATAGTTTCATTTTGCATCTAATGCAGAGAAATTAATGCATGCATATTTAATTATTCACTTGTATAAGTATAGAAATAAAAAACGAGCCCCTTAAGTTGCTTTCCACACAGTGACTTATATCAAATCTGCAAAATTGATTACCTAATATTTTTTTCTCATTATGTTTTCTTTATTAAATAAGTCATCACATTTGAAAAATGCTTCATGTATTCCATAATGATCTCCACATATTGAGTGTGGGTTATCCATTCTAGGTTGGTGTTTACCATGTCATTGCAAGTAAACTTGTTGTTATTAAACTCACCAGGGGCTTGTGTTCCCTCTTCCACTCTAATTAAATGTCTGTATGATTGCTTCTGTGTACAACACATTCTCCTTGAATTTAGATGTACAGCAAGCTCATTTTAACCCATTCCTCTTTTTGATTTGTTATGTTTGAATTGAGCTCTGCTCTATCACTTCATGCAGTGCAGTAATGCATATACAGCATGTGAGAGTTAAAATGTTTTGCAGACACCTTTGTTTCTGACGAGTTTTTACCCACACTGAGAGATAGCTGGCTTTACAATCAGTGCCATTCAGTACTTGGACTTGAGCAGCTTAACCTATTGCACCCCTCGGAAACGGGGCCATTTCTAAGAAAAAATGTCTCCAATATGTCTCCGCTTAGTCCCCTTCAGAATGACACAAGTCCTCAAGACAAACGACCAATGTGACAGAAGTCAATAAGAATGTGATCTAAAAGCAATAAGTGCTCAGAATCCCAGCATCCTCAGAGACTGATGTGCCGCCCTAATGGTCATAATATGTAGCTGAATGGAGGGCCCTGAGGGGACCCAGTGATTTCTCTCTTTTTGCTCCATCCTCCACTTTTTCTTTTCTGTATTCTTCCCTTTTTTCTTTTGCTAACTTCGGACTTGGTTAAGTTCAAGTGCTCCTTAAGGAACACTTTGGATCACCTTTGAAATGGAACCTAAAAGTTTGAGGCCTTAAAACCCTTCATTATACTCAAATGCTTCCCCAGTGACCATCCAGCGCAGGAAATAATCAATCCTTCCATCAAGTATTTATGTGCATGCATTAATTGTCTTCAACTTTATCTAAAAACCTATACAGGATAAACCTACACACACAAACTAATATGACTATTATGAAATAATAAGTGCATTTTTAATCAATAATTTAGTTTTTTAAAGAATGCAATTCTTAACTCATATTAATATGTGATTATTAAAAGTAAACGAACAACAGAAAGCAGCTAATTGATGCTCATGATCCTTCATAGAATGCTTGTGTCTTTTCTGCTGACCCTAAATTTGTTTTCGGAAGTAGAATGAAAGTCTTGGGCAAGATCTCAAGCTTTTAAACAGAGCACAAGGGTCATATCTGGCTGTGATTATTCTCATGACATGTGGAAGAGAAAGTCATGATTGTGTGTGTGTGTGTGTGTGGTGTGTGTGTGTGTGTGTGTGTGTGTGTGTGTGTGTGTGTGTGTGTTGTGTGTTGTGTGTTGTGTCTGTGTGTGTCATTCAGCAATCCAGTAGTCAGATTGTGCGCTATACTTTGAATTGAGATAATAGAAAAAATATATATAACATTTACATTTGGATGAAAAAGGCATAGCATTTCCCCCCTCAAATAACAGCGATATGCATTTAAAAGAAACAGCATTTATTCTTGATGAATACAGACAGGCTTGTTTTTAAATTATTTTTTCATCACTCAAAATACATCATCACTCTCCTTTTTTGGCATGCACAATTGCGATCATTCATCGCCAGCCAGGAAACAGTGGTCCGATTTACACTCCTAAGGCGGATGGCTGGTAGTTTGGTAAGATATGTATTTATGGCTGGAATGCGCCATCTTTTCTGGGGATTGATTTGGCTAGGTGCGGGCTACGGTGTTGGGCAACATCATAGCAGTGTAAATACCTGAAGACTAATGTCTCTGTTCCTGTGATCAATACGCAGCTCCTGACTTCACTCCTGGCTGCACTTGCGTTAAAACTCATTTGTTAATTCTGACAATTTAATTGCTTTGCCTCCGTAGTGGCATATAAATGAGCATTTGAACTTGCACGGAAAAAGGAAACGGAGCTTAAAAGTGTAACGCAACTGCATGTATTTACATTAGCATTTGCTGAAGGAGGGGAATGAATGAGCTTTTTAAGTAAAGCCGATGTATGAATGTAATCTTACAACATGGGTTTTTGACTCGTTTAGGTCACTCGGACAGTAGTTCTTCGCTAGCTTTTTTTTTGTCTACTAGGTATCTGATGTTTGATTGAATAGCATCATTTAAGTGGATTTGCAGAAAACATGAATACAAATAATTTAAAATCCAAAAGAAAACTAGTAAAAAAATTATTGCTAGACTTATCTTATTTCTGTTATATTCATTTTCATGTTTCCTTCTTTATTTATATACTGTCTGACATAGGATATTCATGCTAATATTTGTTCTTCATTCTCTATAAGTTTATGTCAATATAGCAAATTGTATATTTGGTTATAGCAATGCTAACCGAGTTGTTAAAAAAGCATCTTTGCAACTTTGCAAGTTTCTTGAAATTTAAATTGTGATTTGAAATTAATGTATACTATTTGTCATTAGTTGTTTTGTCATTTATTGCAGTTTGGCATGTATTATATCACAGAACATTGGGAAGAAGTGACTCCAGCTCAGCTAGCTTCAGACACAATAGTAAATAAATAGGTAAACAAATATTATGGTTGACTTCACAAAAGTAACACCATATTTGTGTCACATCTTTGTATCCACTCTGTCTGGCATGAACACACAGGCATGTGGTATGTATTAGGAAGCTGGTAGTAATTTCACTGCTGCTAACTACAAATTCTCTGGGGAGAGTTAATTACAGGAAGACCGTTCTAAATATCAGTGCGCCCGCATACTTTCCACGACAAGAGATTTCTTTGCTCTGCTTTTCTAATGGTTTAGGGCTCTATTTATAAAGAGTTGTCTCAGGGTTTTACTTCAAGTGCAAATTCAACCCCCCTCAGGTGATGTATCTGGAGAGAGAGGGCAGAGGTCACATGGCTCCGGACCGGACCCTGTGTAGCTCCACTGCAGGCCCAAGCAGTCTGATGAGAGACCTCTCTCTGTTTAAATAGATGAAAGAATGCCTTTGTTTCTACTGTAGACCCGTTTTGTCCCCGCACCACTTGGGAATGCAGTGCTCTGTAAATGTTTACAGATTACCATTTTTCTTAAATAATCTATGCGGAACCTCAAGTCATGTACTGTTGAAATCAGACAGGTCCACTCCGGATTGTCCCGGGTAAGCTTGGCATATGGAGCTGAATATATGTTTGTCTGCTAGTTTATTTCCGAGTCAAAAGGTTTTAATGTTAACCAGTAGTTCTGTTATTAGATATTATTATAAATATTAGTTTGTAAATCTATAAAAGAAAGTTCCATAAACAAACACGTCCTTTGTAGATTAATTGAATCAGAATGTCTATTATGGATACATGCACACTTTGGTCAGTTGATTGTGTATGTTTTACTATTTCTGATTATCAGTGAAAACAACATGCCAAATTATTCATTTTTAAGAAATAACGTGTTCTAATTAACCGTCTAGTTTGGGGAAAACTCTTTTTCACAAAGCTTGACTTATTTAATTACGCATTCATTTCTCCACGGCAATTATTTGCTGTCGTTTTAAATGAGCTGTTTAAATATTCAAACAATCCAAATAAAGCAAATTCAAATATTATAGACTGATTCAAAAATATATAAATAAATAGATAGATAAATTATCGGCTATAATGGTTTTGATGTGCTATTTTCATGTCAACTCCAGGACTTGTAGGACAAAAATTATATTAAAGTAGCGCTTCACACGTGTTGATTCATTATTTAGAATTGTATTATAAAATATAAATTAGCATGCGTCCATAATAGGCTATAATACCAACAAGCGCATTTTTTTTTATTTTTTTTTGTCAACTTCCCCGAGGAGAAGTAAACTGACAGTCGGTTAAAGTTTTTGCGCGGTTACGCTTGGCTTGAAGGTATGTGTTGTTTTGTTTTGTGCAGCTCCAGAGGAGGACGTGCTGAAAGGCAAACAGTCCATCAGGAGTTCGGTGCTGGGGAATCAGAACTCAGAGAGCGAGCTGCTCTTGGAGGACGATGACGCTCTCTCATCCTTGGAGGAGAAAGATCTGGAGAACCTCGCAGGTAAAGAACAGCCGCCGTGACGTGCCACTACAAACTAGGACGCTCTCCCCATCAGCGAAATAAGCTGCGTTTGCATGTTGTACAACGCTCCAGCTGTAGCCTAATAAACGACGCGTTCTACAGTGGACGCGCGCACTGGCAGCTCCGCTGATTATGGCAGCGTTCTAGTTTGTTGCGTCGCGCTTTGGCGGTTTAGATGTCGCGTCACTCACACCCCCTTCTTCTCGGACGTTAATGAGGGGATCACACCATTATCTGAAGCAGTCCTCTCTCATTAGCGGATTTGAGCGAGGGCTGAACAGCGCGACAAGACCCACAGTCATGACAGGAGTCCGCAGTGAGCTAGTCCTTGCTTTAAAACAACTAATAATTACATTATTTTCGCTTTACAAATTGTTTATGTAAATAAGGTTGGGGTAAAATGCACAATAAAATATGAAATGCTTAAATGTGTTCCTTTCATTTCATTAGCTCAACAAAACACTATATTCGAATCTGACGGGCAAAAGCAGAACATTGTTAATTTTGTTAGACCCTCTAAATTTCTTCCGAAAAACCACGTTCATACTTAGATTTCATATTTTAGTAATGAAGTAAAAATTAAAATCTCTAAAATGGGATTGTTTTAAGCTTTTAACAGTGTATATTTTAAAGCAAGACTATAAATGCATGAGGATTATAATTAATTAAACACAATTATGTTTATAATAATATTTTTATTAATTCATATTTTTTCTTAAAAGTCTACAGATTAATAATCTGTTCAACCAGATTTGTTTTTTCATTTTTTCATTAACGAGTTTATAAATACTTGTTTTAATTTGGGCAGGCAGTTTTTTCTACAATAAAATGCAGTCTCTCTCAAATAAAGTACAACTTATTGTGAAGATTGGCGTCGTTGCAGATCATCCACTTAGTAAGCTGTTTGATTCAAGTGTAATTGAAACATGTTCCGGTTTAGCAGGTGAGGAAAAACATGTTATTTCTCAGCCGTATTACATGCTGATGAACTTATCTGATCATGCCATGCGTTTGTGAACTGAAGGGTGCTTGGGGAAATCAAACATGGGCTTGTGGTCGTGCTGAGTGCAACGGCAGTTTCAGGCGCATATCCGATGCTTTGCGCATGTAGAGAGGCAGAAATTCCCCAGAGCGACCCTTCAACATTGTCATGCTGGCATAAATTAAGATTGATGCCAGATTAAACCCAAATCAATGCGCGCTGATTGACAGCGGATTTCAGCGCTTTGACATCGCGACTTTACCGTTTCTATGACAGACGAAGCGCTTAAATATGCCATTGTGTAGGGATAATCCTATTTATGGATTAGTTAAATTAATTTGCTTTTTCAAAATGCGATATATTTTAATTAAATACTTCTTGAATTAATTAAGTAAATTAATATATAATGCTTTATTTATTTACATTCATCAAATATTTAGTTCCTTAACTGTAATATTAAGAAAGTTGTAATATTATGACAGGCAATATAACATTACACAATTTACACGTAAGACATTTGAATTGTTATTTAAATTAAGTTAATTAAAATAAAATAAATTTGATTAAACCTAAATACATGTGTTTGTATTATTGAGCAATAATTTTAAGTCATGCTTATTATCCTCAAATGAATGTAGCTTTACTTTAGAGCCCCCCCCCCCCCAAGCTTATTAAAACTAAAGATGTTTTCAGCAAGTCAATATGTGCCCTTGTTGAGTTTATGTGTTCAAGTAAACACTCAGTACTCCTTTGAAATGGTTTCTATGCCAAGGGCAGTGGAGGGTGGGGGAGGCGCGCGCGCACACACACACACACACACACACACACACACACACACACACACTAACTGCTGTGCTCTCCTGTGATCCGTAGGGCCTGTTAACCTGAGCACCAGCGCACAGCTGGTTGCGCCTGCTGTGGTGGTAAAAGGCACTCTGTCTATCACGGCCCTGGAGTTATACTTTGAGGTGGATGAAGAAGACCCGAGTTTTAAGAACATCGATCCCAAGGTAAGAGGGTTTCTCGTCCAAAATGACTCCAATTGTCCCATGAGCTGTGCACACTAAAAATGAAGTAACTAGCTGTAGTATAACCACGGTCCTTTAATGTGCTTTCACAATACTGGTAAGTTTTTTTATATAAATAACTACCTTTCCATACAGGGTTTGTGAGTACTGGCTTTTTGTGGTCATCTTATCTTGCATGGCCATATCGTAACACAAAGGCAGAACAGGCTTTGCTGATAGAAAGGCTTCCTCGTAGCATGTTGCATGTGTTTCAAGCGTTCATAACATATGTGGGTCAAGACTATTAAAGTGTAACTTGCCATCACCATTGGTGTGTAGCTGAGGTGTGCCACCACAAATCCTGACTGTTAATGCAAATGCTGAAGACTATGACTTAATTTTAAA